>JAPDFJ010000010.1:600000-818342 GCA_027569595.1 Penicillium sp. G339
GGTCCCCGGCTGCGCATGCGTTTGCGCCTGCCCGTTGGCAAAATCCCGTCCTAGTCCTAATTCGCCTTTCAGCGTTGAGCCCAGGACGAAGACTTTATCTTGCGTAGAGGGAACAAGGAGGCTCCCTTCCCACGTCGCGGAGATGTATTTAAACGTATCAATGACCTCCCCGTCTTGAGTGAGAATCACTCGGCGGAAACGGGCATCCTCGATGGTAGGACTGTCACTTTGACTCTCTTCTGGATCCTGTGGGCACGGGCGCTGGGACTGGGTAATGGTTTTTGGTCCGCATCTATTGTCTTCGTTATATCCTGTTGCGTAGACGTGTCCTGACTCCGTGAGGAGGAGGGTGTGGTTTCCTCCTGCGACAATGTTCGTGATCTTGAAGTTCAAGTCGTCTGTTGGGGCGGGGGGTGCGAAGAGGCATTTTGTTGGTGTTGTGACGTCTTCTTTGTGGCCGATTGCTAGTTGGCCGGATCCGTTGGATCCAAAGGCGAAGACCTTCATCTGTCTTCTTTTTTGTTTGTTGTTAGGGACATGTAGATTGGGATTGGCGTCGAGTTGCTGATGCTGTTGTTGGCGGGGACTGTAGCTTGTAGGTTACTAAATTGCCCGGATATATTTTGACCGCCTCGATGGCCGCCTCGGTCATGTCATCGCCGGCGGGTATGCTCGCTCCGACTCGGTGGTTTCTACAGCCCGTCGTTCTGTCGTTTGAAAGTCTACAGTCTAAATATAAGAAGCTGGATGCAAGTTGTTGTGGAGCCAAAGCAATGGTTTGATGGGTAAGGTATGTAGTATCAACTAATCACAAACAGGCGACGACGTCCTGCATCATCATGCAATTCATGCAATGTCCAAAGCAAGTGACAACGCTGGTCACTGGGGATATCCAAAATTTTGTAAGCAAAGGAAAAAAAGCCAACACGCAATGCAATATATAATCATCTCACTTCCACTATTGGGAAGACTTCTCATTTGAGCTGGAGAAATGTTCTGTCCGCTCACTGGTCTCTATCCTTCCACCAGAAATATTGTGCGATTGCTCCTCAGCAAAGGTCTCCTCCGACTCAGCAGCCGGGGGCAGAGCAAAGTTGTCATGCTTGGCCGGCTTCTCCATGCCCTTAAACATTGGGCTGGTACGGTGGAAATATGTGTGAACGTGGCCCTCAAGCAGAGAGTCGTCAGTGTCGAAGTTATCTTCCTGCTTCTCCTCAGAGACCTTCTGAGCCATAGCAGTCTCCCACTCGGCGCGGTACTCCTCGACCTTCTGCTGGTAATCCAGCTCAGCATCGTAGTAGCGACCCTTGCGCAGGACGAAGCGTTCGTACCACGACAGGTGCTTGGGGTGGACAGCAGCACCGTGATAGTCCTCCTCCCGGCCTTGACGCAGGAATTGCCAGCGGCGCTCCTGCTCCTTGAGGTCCAGACCGGTGGTGTCAGGCAGAAAAGCCAGAGTCAGAACAACACCGGCCAAGCCGAACCAGGGAACAACGTAGAACTTGGTCTGTGTGTCGATGTAGTTGTAGAGTACAGAAGCCAGTAGGGCACCACTCTTACCGGCCGCTGCGGACAGACCGTGAGCGGTGGCCCGAATCGGAGTGGGGAACACTTCAGCGGCAACCAGGAAGGACACGCAGTTAGGTCCGAACTGGTTGAAGAAGGAACTGAGGAAGTACATGGTCTGGAAAGACTTGATGTTCTCGGGCTGTGTGTAGTACTCGAAGTGGAAGCCGGGGACAACGAAAAGGATGAAACACATCAAAAAGCCAACGGTCTGCATCCACTTCCGGCCGTAGAGCTTGTTGTCGATAAGGAAGGAAGCCATATAGTAACCAACCAGCGAGACGCCGACATTAACCAGGTTCCACAACCAGGTCGGCATCACCGAGCCAGTGCTAGGACTAATGACAGAGATAAACTCGCTTTGGAAAAGCTTATTGCCGTAGAAGAAAACGTCATTGGCGAACCAGCCACCGGCAGTGGCTAGCAAACGAGGACCGAAGTACTTGAAGGTGAGACGCAGAGAGTCGACATCGTATCCGGTAACGGCGGCCTTTTTCTTCGCAGCGGTAAGCTGTTTGCTAGCTGCCTTCATGTGGTAGGCACGGTAGTAGACTAGCCACAGGGTACCGACGGCGGGGAGAGCGAAAGAGATACGGTAGGTCCATTGGGTCGAAACAGGGGAGTAGGGGTTGTTGCCACTGCCGTGATGGAAGCAAAGCAGCAGGATGATCAAGAGGACCTGGTTGAAGAATTGACCCCAGCCCTGCATCAGGAAAGCGCTGGTAACCTTGCGGCCACGATGGAGGCGATCCTCCTTGGTTGAGATCTTGCCAGAACCGACGGCATTTTCCATACCGCTGGTGGCGGTCATAGGGTACTCGCCGCCTAAAAAAAGATTAGCTCAGGGCTCTCCATGTGGCCATCGCCACCTTCCGGAAGGCGGTTAGAGAATGGAACGTACCAACACCGACACTGTAGAAGAACAGCGACCACGCATAGCAGATCACCCAGCCGTTCTGGGTAACACCCCAGGCGGCAGTCAACATGAGCAAACCGATGAACATGATGGCAGCGTCCTGAATCAGACCCCAACGACGGCCAATCCTGCATTGAATCAGCACCCGAATTTATAATTATGGAGGTTGCCTCGGGGCTCCCTCTGGGTTGATTCCAAGCTTACCAGTCACCAACGAAGCCAACCAAAATCTGACCGACGATAATACCAATGATTTCCAAATAGTCGACGGCATTCAGCCACTGCTTGTCGCAAATCTCGTGGGTATCCCAGCAGGTGGGGAAAGTCGCTTGGAAGAGCGGCTTGATGTTACCGATGGAGAAGAGCACGTAGCCCTCGAGACCGAGACCAGCACCGGGCAGAACCATGTTGCGGAAGTAGTAAGAGACCGGCGATAGCGGGTCCTCCTTCATCATGGACCAGATACTGCCGAGTTCGCGCTTGGTCTCCGCAGCGTCGTATGAGCTGACGAACTTGATCTTCTGCCCCAATGGCATATCAGCCCAATAGACGCCGTCGGGACTGTAGCTGTCCTCAGGACGAATGAGGCTGTCGAAAGCGCCCTTCTCGTTGATATCCATGTCCATCAGCGGGTTGTGTGTCCCAGACATATCGGGCCCATGAGGGGCACGAGGACCAAAATCAGTCATGGCGAATTGATTCTCGGGGAGCTTGGCTGGGTGGATAAATGGATGATCTAACGATCACAATTGCCTTCCACTTGGAGGAGGGGGAGGTGGAGGAGGAGAGGGAAGGAGGTCGTGAGACCACAAGGTGTAGGCGCGGCTGCCAGAGCAGATCTTCTGGGGGAGGACCTTTTTTTTTATAAAAGAGAGAGCGGAGGAAAAGGACTCAGAGCCTGGAGCCAGGACCGGGATAACCGGGCAAGAAACCCCCAGTTGGACCATGTAGGAATAAGTCAAGGTGGCAAGCTCCACCACGGCCACTTTTTTTCTTTTTCTTCCATTTTCCGTCGACGAAAAAATCGAAAGTCGGGGACGGCGACGAAAACAGCCGCCGCCGGTGGGGCCGGACGAGTTCATCTGGATCCCCCGTCAACCAATGACTTCCGCACGTGGTGGCAGAATGTCGTTCCCTGAGTCCACCGCTTGCTGTTGTGGGCCCCTCAGATCTGCGGGTGGGTCCTTCCTGGCTTGGCAGAAACGAACCTTCCTCGAGCTAGCCTGTTCTCCTCCTGCTGTCGCGTGAGCACAGAGTGTTAAATTGTTACTACCTAAGTAGGTTATTAGGTGACATCCATCCACATAAGACGATATTGCCAGTGGCACTGGCTACTTAGGTACAGTTACAGGTCATATCTATGCGATCAACCCTGGCTTGGTACGTGCCACTCCCACTGAAATCCTCCCCCATTCGACTGCATTGTTACACCTGCAGCCTGCGCCTGCCAAGCCGAGCATCATGGATCGCTGCGTGGCTGTGGCATCACCGCCTATCAATCCAATGCCTATCAACGTCTTCCCGAGGGTCCAAGTCACCCTGGGGCCTACGGACATCGTGTGCCTCCATGCCTACTTGGGATGGACTGACGTATTACCCTAGGCCACCGCACAAGATCTCATAAACGAGACTAACCTCAACTAAACTAAACTATTCCAACGCCGACATCTGCAGATGTACCTCGGAGTGGGGTTAATTAACTCGGCGCTAACCGAGATATCTGGGGGCGGCGCCCATGATTGGACCTATTTTGCAATCCCTATGGGCCAACCAGAGGCCCCGCTGCGAGCACATGGTGCTTTCCGGACCTGACATCGTCCCTTACTTCCAACGATGGTCCAAAATGGACTAGAATGGCCCGGTCTAGCTCGGGCAATCAGCGAAACGTGAGACGTCAAGACGGCACATGGCTTGAACCTTCCCCTTGGTTCGCCCGCCGAGGCGCATACTGCGGCAGCTGCACGTAAACTATGTTGCCCTAACTCAACCATCCAAGTTGATGCTTGCCATTGCTTGTCCATGCTTGTCTCCCGACAACCAAGACCGTCAAGCCTTTCCAAGAATGCCGATTGCCGCATCCTGATATCACCACAATGCTTATATCTGTCCGCCTTGGCCTTCCAGCATCACCAGACGCCGGTTCCTGGAATGTCAACCCGATTCCATAGTATGGTCCATCTCATCTCATCTCATCTCGAACTATCCTCTGTACCTCGAAACGTCTCCAAGGAGGCCCCGGGCTGTATCCACCAAAGGAGCTGCTGCAGGGCACCAGCGCATAACACGGCTCTCGCTTGCATTGACTTCGAGCGCTACGTGTCTCAGGGGCATTCCGTGGAGACTGGTCGATCAGACAGAGAGTCGTGTCCACTCCTGCACCCTTCCGTCCTTCCGTCGAGGTTGGCGCAGTGATCTACCAGCCCATTGAGGCAGTTGAATGGCATAATCCGCCTTGGAAGCCACTCGGCAAGCCCAGCTGGCCCGAAGGATGCGCCACCTGCAGGCACCGGGTGCCTTCGAGAAGAAATTGGAGCTTCTAGAAGGCTGCCTTGTCCGGGATATCTCAGCTGAGACTTGTGAACGGGCCGCAGATGATGGTTCGTCTTGACCTGGGCGCTGTAGGATGCATTTGTGAACCTTGCTTTACTCGAACACGAGGCGATGACCGACGATCCCTTTCATCTCTCGGATTATGCCCATTCCTGAATTACCTACTCTGTACGTAGTATCCATTTTGCCCGGTGCAAGTCCTTTTCAGCCGGGCTGCCTGCGACCCGGGGCTGGAACTAGACCTGGCTATCGAACCGGCGTTCCCGAGCTGCTGTTCCGAACTCCTTTTTCTAGATGATGTCAAGAGTTTGCTCTGTGAGTGCTTGCTGCTCAGCTAATGTCCCCGTTCTAGACCATCAGACCCGTCAGACCTTTCTCACGGTCGGGTACACTATGTAGGAGGTCTTCCCGTGACTAACTAAAGGGGCACCCTTGTAGATTCGATTTCAAAATGATGTTACTAAACTGAAAATTGAACTTGAATACACTTTCCCCTCCAGGCAAAAATAATGCTCCAAAGTTGTCCTTAAGCCCTACTAATCTACATCTAGGCCAGTCTTAGGATATATATATTTGCTATTACTACCAGTACTAGCACTTTCCATGGTTTCACAGTGTATCATGTTTCGCTTCCACGCTTGTCACCTTCCTTGCCACTTTAGTCACAGTCTCGCCTCAGTCTGATTCTAGGCTAAGCAGCCTAAATACCATTCACACTATTTTACTTCCCTGCAGACTGTGTATGAACTCGCTTGGTAAAATTTCTATTATCTCAACATCTAGTGCAAGTTGGCCCGTGACAGGAGTCGGCAGCCCCTCCGAGTCATATCTTTCACTCGCGGCTTTCGGCCCTAGTAGGTAGGAACGTATAAGACATTTCACTTCCTCACATGATGAATATATACAAACCAGGGGGCTGTATCATACACCAGATCAAGTTGCATGTTCCTTTTCTTCTTCCTTGGGATTTGCACCCGGAAGAAAGTAATGAGTTCAAATCCCACAACTTGAACAACTTGGGCAGCCAGCCCGAACTTGAACCTCCAAATTTCTCAAGGCTAATGTCTCTAGAAGGGCCATGTTGCCAGCACGCCTAAAATATAATTCGGGAAAAGGTATATCGAAACGGTGATAGAGGCGTTTTGTTCAATACAAAGCCAGGATCACAGAATTGTACAACATCTTGCCAAGCACCTTTTTTGCTCCGAAGATGATAAAATAGGCTACCATAAGCGCCGTGAAACTTTTCGTTCCCCACAGGCTGTTTGGAATCAAAGGGCACCTGACTGATCGCTCCACGAAGAAGAATGAGACTAGGAAGATTAGGCCAATTATACCTAGTAAAGTACGTATACGGGCCAAGAGACGATTGATCCTTGAGTAAGGCCGAAAAGCACATACAACCTTCCATCGCAAAACATCCAGCGAGGAAATCAAATTGCCTCATTGTATGTACTTCAGCTCCAGGAACATCGGCAATAGGGTACATCATCGGTATCGTCATATAGCCAGCCACTAGGCAGAAACCTGAGAGAATCGCGTTGGAGCCGAAGATCCGATGTAAGCGCCGCCATCTATAGCTCCCAGCCAAAAGCCAAACTGTGGCATTACAGACATAACGGTTAAGTTGCTTTTTATGTGTCCAGAATTGTATACTCAGTCTAGGACACTCATCGTTCCGAGGACCAATACGTCGACAGAGAGACCTTACATCGCACGTACGAGATAAAATAGTATAGCCAAGTTCGGCTTGATTGAGAATGCGCCGGCAATATTCTAGATTTTCAACCAGGCAAATGCACTAAGTATTAACATTGTGGAGCCAAGTCACTTGACGACCGGAAACCACCACAGAAAGACTCAATGGGGCGGTATAGGCAGGGTAGCTCACTGTTCTGCATACCCAGAGAGTGTTTAAATTCGTCCTGGTTGACTGGTGATGTCGACGGACAGGAATTAGAGCAGAAGAAGATCAGCTGAGCATACAATCGAAGACCATTTCTGCTGCCAAACTACTCAGCTAATCAGGGACGGTTTGGTGCTCTGTTTAGGCCGAGGATGTTGCTTTTTCAAAGCGTGGACGACCATCTTACCACGACTGACCCCTAAGTCAAGTAAAGAGAGCGAGTGTATATAAATGACCGGCAAATGTTTCCCCACCTTAGTTGGGTTAGTATCATCCATCTTGAAGCGTAGAATACAACATGGTGACAGTTCGTTGAAGTGACATCACATCGACCCGCATCTGCCGCA
Source organism: Penicillium sp. G339 (assembly GCA_027569595.1). NCBI lineage: Eukaryota > Fungi > Ascomycota > Eurotiomycetes > Eurotiales > Aspergillaceae > Penicillium > Penicillium sp. G339. The sequence continues at coordinate 607,286 of JAPDFJ010000010.1, forward strand.
TGCAGCGATGAGAGATTGGAAATGATAGAACGCTTCAATCCGATTGGAGCTTTCGTGGTCGTAGATAGATTCCGAAATCTTAGAATAATATCACGCGGGGAAATGTTCCGTGAAATGTAATTCTAGGTTCTCTACTCGTTACGGGACACCCTTTATTCAAATGCCCAGTAAAGATGGCAGGGTCCTGGACCAGCACCACTCCGCTTGAACCCATAGTATTAGTTAGACAACGAAGGGTATGCCAGGTAATACGAAATGTCTAAGTTTTTAATCAAGACCTAGAAAGCTGGCGCTCTGCCTGTATTACGCCGACCGCTTCAAGTAGACACAATTAGAGCAAACCATCAACGCCCTAGACACAGCACCAAACTCACAATCAAATCGGCTTTCGCCATGATTATCAACCCGCAGGATAATTCCATCAAATAACCTGATCCAACAGGAAAACACCGCTTCAATTCCCAAGCCCGGCCCACGAAATCAAGCGTGGCTGGGACAGCATTCCTGAGAGCGGCGGGAGAGAGCTCGACGCGCCCAAGCATCCAGATCCGTCCCAATCCCTATAACAGGTATGGAAGGGCGCCGATCATTGCACGATAGGCACGATAAGGGCTATTAGCTCTTGATTTAGGCATTTTGCCTAGGCGACTGTACATGCCACTGGGGATTTCTCCTACCTGACGGGTCGGTCGAGATGCGCCTCTGGATGCCGCCCTTGCCAGTGAGTTCCGACAGCCCTCTCTCGGAATGGAGGCTTCAGGGAGAGAAATCTCCGATCTTTCGTGGGCGTATATAAGAGTTTGGGTTGGGAGGGGATCGGAGATTTCGGTTGGTTTTTGTGGTTAAGTTTTCTTCATCGTGTTCCGGTAAGTATCTGGTTTTTACTTCTGTGGATACTGCGATGATCATAGGGCAGGGCTAATCTGATCAACGCTGCTTTAGATCCATCGGTTCTGGAATCGACCTGTTCGATCCGTCGGCTGTATACGACCGACCAATTGTGGTTCACGTTCGGATTGTTTCATCCGACGAGACGCTATTGACACCGGCGTCGAAGATACCGCCACCATGAAGGTCGACTTCAAGTACATCTTCCCTGCACTGGCAGCATTCATTGCCTTCATCCTCACATTATGCTGTCTGTTTGCTGGGACACAAAAGAATCTCCTAGACGGGGCCGACCTTCTCACGGTACGTTCAGCAGACCATCGCAAAACTTTTCGTAGTGCTGATGTTTCAACTTGTATTGTAGCTTTATACTCCCGAAGGCAGCGCCGATAGTGCAGCTCATGGCTTCTACTCCGTCCACATCATGTCATATTGCCATGGTACCCTAGGTACGGCCGAGCCGGGGAGCTCTAGCGGCGCACGCAACGTGACCGAGTGTTCCAGTCGCAAGCTTCTATTCGCCTTCGACCCCACAGAAGCATGGCCCGAGGAGGTTTCTCATGGGCCGAACCTGGAGTGGCCTCGGGTGATCAGCGACGACTTCCACGCTTTCCGTCTGACGACTCGGTCAATGGCGGTGATGTACATGATTGGCGTGGGGGCCATTGGATTCGCATTGGTCACGCGAGTGGTGTCACTAATCGCTCCGAGGAGACAACAAGGACTATTTGAATTCGGGTTCCTGGTGGTAAGTAGTTCATGGTTCACCGCCGATCTCTTTCCTCTGCTGGGAAGTATATGCAAATAAGCAATCCACTAACACCTGTCGATCAGCTTGGGGCTCTTAGTCTCAGTATTGCCTCGATTATCGCCACCGTGCTCGCCTTCGAGTTCGTCGAGCTCATCAACGCCCATGGTGACGGGTCCAACGTATCGGCCAAATATGGTGACAAATTCCTTGGCATGACTTGGGCATCGACTGCCTTGCTGTTACTTGGTAGCATTGGCAGCTTTGTCAACGTATTTGTCCGAGGCATGCAACCTGAGCCGGCGCCTGTTCCGAAGGACGAGGAGGAGGCGGACTAGAGAGGGGCAATCGGGATGGCAACAACATGGACAAGGAGGGGTTAGAGCCGGGGAGGGGGGGGGGAGACGCCTGAGCGTTCCCGGCACGGACAGACATCGGGGAAACCCGTGCACCAGCGATTGTAATCTTATATGACCGGCAATGCCACCTGAATGAACCACGTATCCACCAATGAGCGGCGAAGCAGTAAGAAAGGTTTCAAGATCAGTTGGGCGTAGTCCGAGCGTGAAATTGCGCAGCCGGCGACTTTGAAAGGCTAGCATCGGCGCGGGGACCAATCGAAAGATGACCGGCACTGGGCGAGCTGGCGGCGGGTGGACAGATTAGGCAAACGGGGGCCCAAGAGGAGGTCCAGGGGAAGCGCAAGGGGGGAGGGGGGAAGAGAGAGCCATTCAGCTGGAGGCCACTGGGCACGTTGGAAAGTGATGGAATTGGAACGTGTTGGAATTAGAACGTGTTGGAATTAGAACGTGTTGGAATTCGAACATGTTGGAATTAGAAAGTGATGGAAGACATTGGATGAGATAGGAATAAACCTCGGCAATCGATATCGCAGCCTGCGACTAACGGGAAAAAACTGGGTCTCTGGCCATTGCCCGTTCATCCGACGTCACCAGGAGTGGAGAAGAGAAGGGTCGATCAAGTAGGTTGTCTAGACGCAGCGATTATCGTGTAGCAGATACGCCATCCATAGGGTCCCCCCGGCTATGGCTCGTCAGCCGTCAGCCGTCCGCCGTCCGCCATGAGACCTCAGTCATTAGCCCTCATCTAGGACCACTGTACTCCGGATGACTTAGTTCTCCGGGGTATCGGCAGGCTTTCCCGCAGTTCCAAAGAGATGCATGAGTGCATTCTTTTGGATTGAAGGCCGGATGGAACAATCACACAACGGGTGATACCGGAGAACCATGAAATGTACACTTCGGTGAGACGTTTCAGGGAGGAATGCGCATATGAACACCGGGAGGAACAGAATCATTTGATGCCCAATAGATGAGAGGCGAAAGTGGTTTAGTGTGTGGGCCGGTGGGAAAGTGGACTAGTTCCCGGCGCGATTGTCTCTGCTCTACAGAGTGTCCTTGGTATACACCCAGGTTGCAGGTTGCACGGCAAAGCGGGGGTTGCACGGGCAGGACCGCTGCAATAGAATTGTTTCTGGACGTTTTATTTTATTTGATTTTATTTTTTATTGGGTTGAGGAAGAACGCAGCAGCAGCAGCATTCAGGATGGCCAAATCCATTGGGAAAACAAGGCGGAGCCAAGTTCCGGCGCCTCCCCGGGTCGATGAAGTCATCCACGGTAGAAGCAGAGCACCTTCACAGTGGAAAGTGGAAAGTGTAAAGTAAAATGCACACAGCAAAGCGACCCACGATGCCACGCCTGCCTGTTTGAGCAAACCCCCCTCCTTCACGCTTTCCCTATAAATACTCTCCATACTCCCCTTCCTCCCTCCCCGTCCACCCTGTTCCAATCATCGACCACATCTAATCTGCTCCTCACTCCCTCCTCCCTCATCATCTCCGCCACTCCTATTTGCTTCTGTCCTTGATTCAATCATGGCGAAAAAGGCTGTTCACTTTGGCGGTGGTAACATCGGCCGTGGCTTCGTCGCCGAGTTCCTCCATGCTGCTGGCTATGAGGTCGTCTTCGTGGATGTGATGGACCACATCATCGACTCTCTACAGAGAAACAAGTCCTACCAGGTCACGGAGGTCAGCGCGGAGGGCGAAAGCACGAAGACCATCACCAACTACCGTGCCATCAACTCCAAGACCCACGAACAGGATGTGATTCAGGAGATCTCCACGGCCGATGTTGTCACCTGCGCCGTCGGTCCAAACATCCTCAAGTTCATTGCCCCGGTCATTGCCAAGGGCATCGACGCTCGTTCAGTAGCTGTTCCCCTGGCAGTCATTGCCTGTGAGAACATGATTGGCGGCACGGACGCCCTGCACGGGTTCATCAAGAACAGCACCGACCCGTCACGACTGGAGACGCTCGGCGATCGAGCTGCGTTTGCCAACTCCGCCATCGACCGTATCGTCCCAGCTCAAGCCCCGGATGCCGGTCTCAATGTCCGCATCGAGAAATTCTACGAATGGGTCGTAGAACAGCTCCCCTTTGGCAAGTTTGGTCACCCGGATATCCCCGCTATCCACTGGGTCGATCATCTCGAGCCCTATATCGAGCGCAAGTTGTTCACCGTCAACACCAGCCATGCCACCGCCGCTTACTACGGCAAATATGCTGGCAAGAGTTCTATTGCTGAGGCAATGGCGGACGACTACATTCGCGGTATTGTTCGAGATGTGCTCCAGGAAACTGCCTCCCTCGTCGTAGACAAGCACGAGATCGCTGCTCAGGAACAGCAGGATTACGTCGAGACAATCATCAGCCGAATCTCCAACCCTTACCTGGAAGATAGTGTTGAGCGCGTCGGCCGTGCCCCAATCCGCAAGCTGGGACGTAAGGAGCGTTTCATTGGACCTGCTGCGCAGCTGGCTGAACGAAACGCCAAGTATGATTCGTTGATGGGATCTGTGGAGATGGCTTTGCGCTTCCAGAATGTGGAAGGAGATGACGAGAGCGTCGAGCTGGCCAAGATTCTTAAGGAGAACTCGCCTGGTGATGCCACTGTTCAACTGACCGGTCTGGAGCGAAACCACCCGCTGTTTTCCGCTGTGGTCAAGGTGGTGGAGCAAGTACAATCCGAGGCCAAGTACGACATCCTATATCCCCATTTCTGTCCTACGAGTGCTAATCATCATCTTTTTACAGGGAGGCAGTTCATCCTCGCATTTAAGTGACATGACTTGCACTTTGAGCGACTTCAAACGTTATGGGAAATGGCGAATACACGGCGTGACTGGGACACGGACTCTTTCGATATGACTTAATGACCTGTAGTATGTGTAGTATGATTAGCAGCGACGTGACACAATATGACTATCCATTGAAAAGATTGTTTTAATAATCCACTCTTCGTAGAGCAGTCTAAATAGCTAACTTGATCTAAACCAAGTCCATACAGTCAAAAGTTTACAACTTACTATCTCTCCAAACAGGCGCCCTCTTCTCCACAAACGCCTTCAATCCCTCCTTGATATTCTCCCCTTCATACAACCTCTTCACCCAAGTCTCATTCAACATCCCCGTCGCCTCATCCGCCCCAATCCCCTCCCATCCAAGCTTCACACCCTCACGACTAACAAGTACCGCATCGGGACTATTCCCGGCAATTTCAGTTGCAACAGCCAATGCCTTCCCAACAACAATCCTCGAAATCTCCTCATTCTCCTTCTCATCCTTACCCCGACTGGTATCAGGTACCTCAACCACGGAATTCACTAAACCCCATCTCTCCGCCTCAACAGCAGACAGTGTTCGGCCTGTCAGAACCATCTCCATCGCGCGCTGTTTACCAACCGTTCGCACGAGACGCGGTAATGCACCCGCCATGGCAACGACACCTCGCTTGACCTCCGGAAGACCGAAGACTGCCCGCGACGCGGCAATGACGATGTCGGCGTTAATGATCATTTCTGCGCCACCGCCGAAACAGAGGCCGTTGACGGCGCAGATGAGCGGTTTTTTGCCTTTTCGGCGGGCTACGCCGCCGAAGCCCGAGGAAGGTTGCGGGGTGCTTTTGCTAGTCTTGCTGGATCGTGTGTTCCATTCTGGAGGATGTTAGTTTCGTTTCGTTTCTTTTCTTGGAGCACGTCATGTTTTCCGGCTTTCTTCTTTCATATGTAAAAGAAGAGCAGCTTGTGAATAAAAAATAGCAAGGGAAATGAAGTAGATAGATATCCATAGAAATACGACTTTGGCCATAGAGAAAGAAAAAATGCAAATAAAATACCTTTCAAATCAGCTCCTGCGCAAAATGCTCTCCCCTTCCCAGTCAAAACGCCAACTCGCAGACTAGATTCTTCGTCCATCCACTCCCACACCTCGTGCAGATCGGCATGACCCTGCGCATTGATGCAGTTGAGGTCGCGTGGCCGGTTGAGCGTGACGAGGAGGACGTGCGGTGCCGGAAACGAGAGAACGGCGTGTTGCGGGTTTGGGGGTTGAGTGGCAAATTCAGGCATTGTGGGGACCTTGATAAGAGATAATTCGGTATATATTGCTGTGGAGTTTTCGACAGATGCAATAACACTTATAAAGTGGAATGATTTCCGGCTGGGAGTTGGGGTTGGGGGTTGCTTGTTAAATGCGGAGAGCAGAGCAGAAGCGATGGGGATGCCGAGGGCCGATGCGGGGGTTGGGCTTTACAGAGTAATCAAGATATTCGACACCATGAAATCTCTTGGGAAGGGTGGACTCGCGCATGAGTCCTGTATAAAATCTCTTGTTTGTTATTACAGACTAATTTAACGTCGGATGGTATAGTTCTCAAAAAAAAAAAAATGTATTCTGAATTACCGCCTGGTAACCTCGGTATATGAACAACTTCAGATCAACACCCCGTGTCCCATTGTAAACGCCAGAAACCAAACGCTCATAGAGCAACCCGCAGAGACATATCGAGCCAAACAGAGACAAGGAACATATGATCACACCAAGACTACCCCTTGTTGATCCATCCACTGTGCACCATAAAATCGTAAATACGGCTGGTCTTGGTGCCCTCGATCTAAAAAATGGTTGTTAGCAATCCAATGCACTATGAAAAGAAGAGGTAAAAAGAAGAGGTAGAGAGTGCTTACCTTGCAGATCGTTCGTGCATCCTTCTTCTTCAGACTGCCGCCTTGTTTCATCGCTTCCTTCAACAACGTCTCTTTGACGACCAGATAGGGCTTCGGCATAAGATGTAGCGCATTACACACTTCCACCTCCTCTGCTGTCAGAAGGTGAAGATCGGCCGCGCCTTCATTATCCAATTTCCATGCCGACACCCCGCTCAGCGGCTGTACCACATATTTGGTCTTGGCTGGTTGTGTAGGCGTCGCATCGCCGTCGATGGCGAACATCCGATCGAAGTCATTCTCGGGCTCCGGTTCAGATGGTTTGCTAGGGTTTGCCGGCTTCTGGAACCGCAGCGGAAGTTCAGGCGTCGTCAGTTGAATTGCTCCGGTCGATGTTTCAGTCGGTTGCGATGGCTTAGGGCGAGCACTGGCAAAGCGGTCGAACGATGCCTGTGGTAGCATCCGCTGTACCCGTCCTTGCTTATCTTGCTCGTACTTCTCGCCTGCTTTCAGATCCCCAATACCCATCTGTCGCCACTCCTGAAGTTGCGCGATGGCTAGACGCAAATTATGCTCGTACTCCAGCCCCTTGTTCAGGTCTTCGAAATCCTTCCGGTTCATCATCCGGGCCAAGGGTTTGGCCTTGTTCAGCAACTCACGCTCTTCCTTCGACCGCTTCTTTTCCTGGGCGGTGTTTTTCCGGTATTCCAAGAGGTTGTGCTCGAAGAGGATCTTTTTCCGTTCTGTTCGCGCAGTGAGTCGCGAGTTGTAGATGTCTACCACGGTCATCTTTAGTTCTGTTTCCGCATCCATCTCGCCGTCGGGACCAATGCCGGCCCCAGGCTCAAATGCCATGTGCTGGACGGCTTCCTCGGCCTCGTTGAGGAACTCCGTCTCGAACTCCAATCGGCCGGGCATGTAGCCTTGTACTTCGTGGCATGCTGGTACACTGGCAGTTGGCTTCTGCTTGGGGGTTGTGGGGGGAGCGGCCTTCGCAGCTTCCTTGCGCTCCTCAATTCGGCGCTTTTTATGCGTTTGGAATTCTTCCTTTGAGATAGATTTTTGAAGACTGGAGTCCTCTGGATCGGCACGGCTGGGAAGCGGGAAGTGGTCCCCGTATACGAATGTCTCGATGTAGTGATCGCGCACCTCATCTTTAGAGCGATAACCGCCGATGTGGTCGGCGATGTCGGCCCATGAACCGAGACCATAGATCTCGGCGCCCTCCAGAAGAAGCGATTCCTCATCCGCGCCCCAGTCCTCCTGGAAGATCGGGACCGAATTTTGTTCGATTACTTGGAAGGGATGGGTAGCCGGGTCGTGATTCTTGGATTGCTCCCCGGCCGCGAAGCAGGGAACACAGAGGTCGTATTCGGGGCAGGAGGGATGTGCACACGAGATGCGGACCTATGGGATGGAATCAAAGTCAGTATGTCCCCTCCTATTGTTCCAATTAATCGCAGTTGGGGCGCTCACGGTCGAAGTCACGTCGACCGAGCAAACATCGCAATGGAACTTGGTTCCTGCCTCGGTGCCGCGCGAGGCGGTCTTCTTGCGTATTACACCCATCGGTTTGTGATCCCTTTCATCCTCCACTAGATCCAACACGGTCGCGAGATCCTAAACTAACCCTCGAGAGAAGTCACCGAGGGTAATCCGAAGTGTAGGTCGAGGTGGGGAGAGGAATGGATTTGACGCAGATTGGGAGGTGCCGCGTTTAAAGGTGAGATCCTGGGGTAGTAGGGATCTCCGCAGATCGGGAATGGGAATAAAGCGAACCCGGGAAAGAATACCGAAAGAATAGCCGGACCAACCCGACTGTCAGTTGTCAGCAGCGCGTTCGCCGAGATGGATGGGGTAAAATGACGGAGAGAGGAGCTGATCGAAATGGCCGAAATGGCCAAACCGGGCGCGGTTCCTCGACGCCCTTTGGAGATGTGGCGCTTGCACTGCCCCCGTGTGGCTGGTGCAGATCCTCTTACCTCAGCTGTATTGTGTCCCCTAAATACGGTACAGCCTTATGATGGACCCAACCCCTGTGTGTAAATTACGTATGGGCGATACCCCAAGGCACCCCTCTTTTCCGCCTGCGCCTGTATTTGGTTATGGATACACCGTGCCCGCTCTCTCGACTCGCAACGCCCTGGTTCTGTGATCGGTGATCCTTTCCTTCCTTCTTTTTATCTCCTCTGGTTGTGCTTCCAGTCTTCAATCCCCTCGTTGAGAAGGTAAGCCGTGGTGATTCTCATTTTGGTTCTCCAAAAAAAACCCTCGAGGATCTGATCGGGCTGCGTGGCGCTGATCTTGTGTGGTCCCCCGGCTTCTCTTCTTTTGGGAGATTCGATGTTGACTCCTTGGTGATTCAGGCAGTTTGCACAACATATCGTGGTCGGCATCTTGGACACTCGATTCTTTCTCTTCTCCTTGATACCCTGGCCTTGAGACCGCCATCATGTCCTGGAAGCTCACCAAAAGTATGTTCAGTTGGTCTCCCTATCTCCTCTTCCCTTACCCCCCTCCTCTTCCCCCCTCTCAAAAATTAAGGCTCGCCCCTCTGCGGTGCGGGACAGGGGACTGAATGTCTCGGCCCAAATAGCTAATACATTACTCGCACAGAACTGAAGGAGACTCATCTGGCTCCTTTGACCCAAGGATTTGGCCGCTCGTCCTCCACCTCTACGATCAAGGGCGAGAGCGATTCCAACGGTGGCGGCGGTGATGAGACCCCGGTCACCCCCCAGGACCCCAACATCTCTCCGGCTCCCTCCGTCGCTTCAAACGGCATCGGTAGGTTATACCAGCATGTGATGGCTTTATCCACCGTGGAAAAAAATTCCATCGACTAACTGTGATTGTTGTGTTGGGACTATAGCCAATTCCGAGTTCCTCGTTTCACCGCCTGTGAACCCGGTCAACCCGGGCGTTCTGATTGTCACCCTCCACGAAGGACGAGGGTTCGCTTTGTCTCCTCATTTCCAGCAGATCTTTAACTCACATTTCCAAAACAATTCTTACGCCCCATCCTCTTTGCGTCCGAGCACTTCTTCATCGTCACACTCTTCACATGGACAAGCAGCGGGTTCTTTCGTGCAATCTAACCGGCCACAGTCCACCAGCGGTGGCATCAACTCTGCGCCTACGATTCACGGCCGCTATTCGACCAAATACCTCCCATACGCCCTCCTTGATTTCGAAAAGAACCAGGTTTTCGTGGATGCCGTGTCCGGATCCCCCGAAAACCCACTCTGGGCCGGTAATAGCACTGCATTCAAGTTCGATGTGTCTCGGAAGACAGAGCTGAATGTACAGCTTTACCTGCGCAATCCTGCTGCCCGTGCTGGTGCGGGTCGCAGTGAGGATATCTTCCTTGGAGCGACCAAGGTTCATCCCCGCTTCGAGGAGGTATCTCAGCCTTTTGTGGAGGACCCAAAGTTGAGCAAGAAGGACAATCAGAAGGCTGCTGCCGCTCATTCCGAACAACAACAGGCCTTGGGTCAGATGGGTGCCGAATGGCTGGATCTCCAATTTGGCAACGGTTCAATCAAGGTTGGCGTCTCGTTCGTTGAGAACAGACAACGCAGTCTGAAGATGGAGGACTTTAGCTTGTTGAAGGTCGTCGGCAAGGGAAGTTTCGGCAAAGTCATGCAGGTCATGTAAGTTCAACATTAAGGCCATTTCTTAATGCATCATACGCTAATCGCGATTGGAAAACAGGAAGAAGGATACCGGCCGAATCTACGCCCTGAAGACGATTCGTAAGGCTCACATTATCTCTCGATCCGAGGTCACACATACCCTGGCAGAGCGATCGGTCCTCGCGCAAATCAACAATCCTTTCATCGTTCCTCTGAAGTTTTCTTTCCAGTCGCCCGAAAAGTTATATTTTGTTCTCGCATTTGTGAACGGTGGAGAGCTTTTCCATCACCTCCAAAAAGAGCAACGATTTGACATCAACCGGGCTCGTTTCTACACTGCGGAACTTCTGTGTGCCCTCGAGTGTCTCCACGGGTTCAAGGTCATCTACCGAGATCTCAAGCCCGAAAACATTCTGCTTGATTACACCGGTCACATTGCGCTCTGCGATTTCGGTCTTTGCAAGCTGGACATGAAGGACGAGGACCGTACAAACAGTAAGATTGCACATTCTCCAAGTTTCAACCCATCTCTCCCTCTCTCTCTCTAATCAAGGTTATAGCATTCTGCGGAACTCCTGAATATCTTGCCCCCGAATTGCTTCTTGGTCACGGGTACACCAAGACTGTGGACTGGTGGACTCTTGGTGTTTTGCTGTACGAGATGTTGACTGGTCTCCCGCCTTTCTATGATGAGACTGTCAATGAGATGTACCGCAAGATCTTGCAAGAGCCATTGACCTTCCCCAGCAGTGACATTGTTCCCCCGGCCGCTCGGGATCTTCTCACCCGCCTGCTGGACCGCGACCCCCAGCGCCGCCTGGGTGCCAATGGCGCCGCAGAAATCAAGTCTCATCACTTCTTCGCCAACATTGACTGGCGCAAGCTTCTCCAGAGGAAGTATGAGCCTAGCTTCCGCCCGAATGTGGTATGTCATCATTCCCCTTTGAGTTCATAATGTCATTGCTCACAATTTTCTACAGGTGGATGCTCGCGATACAGATAACTTTGACGTCGATTTTACTTCGGAGGCACCGCAAGACTCATATGTCGACGGTCCCGCTTTGTCGTCCACTGTGCAGCAACAATTTGCCGGCTGGTCCTACAATCGACCAGTGGCCGGCCTTGGCGATGCTGGCGGTAGTGTCAAGGATCCGTCTTTTGGCAGCATCCCGGAGTAAAGGTCAAATCAATATTGGGCTGCATGCAAGGTCAACTAGATCAAGAATGATCGGTGTGCGAGAACGCGCTCATAGATATGATACTCCTTTTGTATTGTGTTGTTCGTCTTGATTCTTATATCACTCATCAATCTTGATCATTTCCTTTGCCTTGTGTTGTCTTTGTCTTGTTTATTGTTTCTTTTCTGAAGGAGTCCGTGGCATCTTCATCTCAGGGTCTTTCCAATTCCCGAGACTACAGTTTCTTCTCTTCGTCGTGTTTTCTCTTCCTTCTCGTCATCTTTTCGTCTCCAAACACCCTCCCATTGAGCGCTCTGGTTTGTTTCTCGTCATCCCATCTCATCGTCATCCACAACTCCCCCTCCCCAGGCAGGTTCCTTTTCAACCCTTGTTTTCGTTTCATGTTCTCAAGCGGTCATTACCTGTCGCTCTTGTCTCCGTATCCGTCTTCTTTCGGGTGCGAGATTGTCATTCTCTGCATTCTTGACAGAATAACAATCCCATCGTTAAAACAATCCTCCCTCAAGTTCCGTAGATCCTTAGGCTGCACTGCACTGCATGCGTAGACGTCAGGGTCATGATATTCAAATTCCATTTTATATCTGTATCAATTGTATGGCAGAATTCTTGGGCTAATGTGCGGCAATCTTTGCTTATGAACAAGACAGCATGGACCCTTTCTCAACCGTTGGCTGCCGAGTCCCACGGGTATATTGCGATAGGTCCATAATCAAAGGATGATAGCAGCGTCCAGTGCCATTACAGCAGCAGAGACCCTAATCACAGCTCGAAGTAGATGAAGCAGTGCCAGTGCCAGTGCTCGAAACATCACTGGTTGCAGCTGTTTCGATATTTTATTGATCATGGACCAGAGTCACCACGGGGAAATAAGAGAAGCCATAGAGAGTGGCCTAGTCTTCGGGATCAAATGTCACCGACTCGATGTTGGTGGTCGTGCTTTTAAAGAGTACTTTGATATAGTCTGTGCTGGTTGTGCCGTCGTGAGTGATGACCTGGGTAGAGGTGATACCCTTGCCCCGGCGTGTTTCGGCGTAGCAACCAGTAGTACCTAGTGAAAAGGAAAACCCGTAACGAGACCCGCCTCTGCCTATCTGTCTGCGAACAGGTCGGCCACTGGGGTTTAGTGGGATTATAGGGGAGGAGAACACATGGGGGTGGTTTAGAAGAGAAAGTATGTCTATATTGCTACGCAACGCGTAGAAAGCCTCCGTTGTTATAGTTAGTTATCACAAAATGCTATCATCCGATAGACCCCCACTTCATGCAGTCAGCAGTTTCCCCACTACACTAGGTAGGCGTTTAATCTATTGAGACTTTCGCTCAACCGACTCGGGGTGAGCTATTTATTAGAATCGAACCATTTGAGCATGATAAACGAACACAGAACTCTTGGTCCTATCAATTTCCTAGTAAGAATAAGCTTGAAGGAAATACCTACATTAAGCTTTCCACAACCATTCTCAATGTTTGAAATTCACAGATAATAATACAATAAAAGATATAGTACAGCAAGACGGAAACTTTGAAAACCGCTTTCCTACCTACACCTCCACCTCCAACTCAACTTTTCGATTGTATTCTATATCGCAGTACAGTATTGATCGAAGCGACCACTGTCTGAGTGGTCGAGGAGGTCGTGTTCAAAGTTGGAGTCCTGCCCCAAGGGACTTTTCACCTGGCTCAAATCTGGAATGCGATCAAGAAAATTGGTAGCTGTGCTACCAGATCCGTCACGGGATCAGGGGCGTTTTCATGGCCATTCTCAGCATTAGAGTGCGGTAGGAGTAATGGCTAAGTCCCCATCAGAAACATACATACCCACCTGATGGATTGCTGCCGTAGATATGGAGGATGGCCACAACAACTTGAAAGGAAACCACACCCGTAGGACATAGGACAGCGACGCGGATGACGAGTAAAAACTTAAGTACTACAAGCACCAGGCTGAGGCAGAGCGAGGGATGTGAGATGACAGCACCTTTTAGTACATGTAGAACAAAATGTAGACTACGCCGAATCAACCAAAATAATTGGTAAGGGCCTTTGTCATTGTATCTATCCACGCGACCTCAGGCAACCCGCTGAGACCGTGACATATCGCAGCGGAATTTCAGCAATAGGAAAACAAAAGCGAACAAATAAGTAGTAGAGGACAAAATAAAAAAAGTCGGACACACGTTAAGACGCCGCTCGCAGTTCAAAATCAACCGACTCAGTAATATCGGGAATGAAAAATATGCTCTCTATCAACGTATCCTTCGAGCCAGAATGAAACACAACCCGACATCGAGCCTTTTTACTCTGCTTTCTCCTCATCAGCTTCGGCATCGGCCTCAGGTTCAGCTTCGGCCTCAGCCTCCGGGGCACCGTTAGGTGCGCTCGCGGGCTCATTCTCATCAGCATTATCATCAATGTCAATAAGTGACGCGGAAGGAGGCTCCGCAACAATGCCCTCTTTCTCGAGGCGAAGGTACTCATCCCACTCCGGGAACAGATCATCGTCAGTCGAGGCAACATCGGGAGCACCAGGCGGGATACCAATCAGGCGGGCAGTCTTTGTCTTGTTCAATTGCTCGAGGGACTCCTTCCACTGAACCACAAGAGCAGGGGCGCAACTAGGCTTGTAGGTCTGGGCAAAGAGAACCGCCTCGCCGATCCGGTTAGTCTGGACAAGGAGATCAATGCAGCCATCAATATCCCCCAGAGACCAGAGAGTGGAGAAAGCGACGTTGTGGAGACCTGACTCAGAGGCTTGAGTGGCCAGTTTTCGAAGCGCAGAACGGTTGTTGCTAGCGGTGTGCAGCAGCAGGAGGGAGCCAATATCCTTGGCATGGGTAAAGCATTCTTGGGCGAGGGAGAGGTTCCAACCGGCGAGCGCGGCGTCACCAACCAACTTGTATCGGTGGTCGGTGTTGGTCTGGCGGGCGATTTCGAGAGCAGTCTGGAGGTCGTTAAGTGCCAGAGCCAGATCGAAACGGTGCTCTGGGTCCGTTGCAACTTCGAGGGCCATTTCCTTGTAGCCTTGGCCTTCGAGGAAGCGTGCAACCTTGTTCATCTGATCTTGAGGAATATCGTTCAGAATCTCGGCTGCCGACTCCATCTCGTTACGCAAGACGAGAGTTTGGTACTCGACCATGCTGAGTGACAGGCTGAAGGAAACAACATTGACATCCTTATCAGCCAAGTATAGCTTTGAGTCTCTCGCGAGATATCCAAGCAAGTACATAGGCTGGTCGAAGTGCGAGATGGTGTATGTTTGATCACCAACGAGATAGTTGAGGCGGTTTGTAGAGTTGGTGTAAATGAAAGAATCCCCAACCCATTCTCCGGTGCGCACGGTCTCGTTGATAGTAGCGATATGCTCAATGGCAGCCTCAACACCATCCTCATCAGCCTCGCCGTTGTTCATGCCGTTAATATACTCCTCCCGCGAGTAGCGCAGGACATAGAAAGAGTCCTCACATGCGAGGGTGACGAGGTCGCCATTTTCGGACCAGTAGACCTACAATGAAGTTAGTTGGTTGCACCAAGTGCCCTCGCAATATAACTTACATCAACAGGCTCGACTTCAATTCTGCGGACAAGGTTGCCGCTCTCCCAGTCGAAGAGACCGATACCACCCTGTCCCTTGACACCGAGCAAAACTCCGCCTGCAAGTCCCTCTGCCTGGTAGCCGACATCCAGACCACCGCTTTGCTCCTTAAAGTTCTTGAAGATCTTGACACTAGTCGCGGATTCCCGGACTGCGAAATCGTTACTGTTGTCCTTAGAGCCCCAAGCGAAGTCGAGAGCAGAGCCGAATGCCTTGTTGCGCCACGCGAGAGCGGTCTAAGATGAAAATAAAGGTCAGTCCACCAATCTCAATATCACGGTAAGGGAGCACATACGTAAATAATCCCTGTAAAACGAAATATTAGCATCATTCCAAAATAAAGTCAAAGGGGAGTCATGAAACTAACATTCACCGTCTCCACAGCATGCAACAAACCTCCCATTCGGAGAGTGAGAGAGGATCTGCGGATAGATCTCGCTTGAGCCCAAATCCTTTGTGGGCAGCAAGATAGGTTCACCGTCCTTCACACTCGCATCGCCACCCTTAATCACTGCAGAGACAACCTCGTTCTGTCGGGCCCAGATGAGTTTGCCAGAGCCATCCATAGAAACAGCGGGCTCTTCCCGACCCATCTTGACGACGACCGCACCATCATCAAAACCCATAGCTAGCCCATTTCGGTTCTTTTGCGCGCTCACACACCACGCTCGCTCCAGGCCATAGCTTAGCGACTGCTCCAGGCGGTAGGTGTTGGCATGCCAGATCTTGATGGTACCGTCTTCGGAGCCGGAGACAATCACAGGAAGCTCGGGGTGGTAGCAAGCGAAGGAGACGTTGCTGGTGTGACCCTCCAAGGTCGCGATGAGCGCCTTGGTTGTATAATCCCAAATCTTAACTGTCTTGTCGTCCGATGTTGTGAGAAGGTATGGTTTGTCGGAGCCGGGGTAGTAATCGACGTGGTTGACACCCTTGGTCTCGTGGGCCTCCAGGGTAAAGTTGGCATGAGGGGAGCCGATGTTCCAGATCTTCACAGTGCGATCTAAACAAGCAGAGGCAAACGTGTTGGTATCCTTTGGGTTGATGGCCATGCCCATCACATAGTGGCTATGGCCCTCGAAGACCTGAATGCACTTCCAACCCTTCTCCCAATCCCAAGCCCGAATGGTCATATCATCTGATGCAGTGAGAACATACGGCAATGTTGGGTGAACGGCAATCGAGCGAATGTAGTCAGGGTGAGCTTCGAAGGAGGTGATCTTCTCGGAGGTGTTGTAGTTGTAGACACGGAGTTGGAAGTCATCTGAACCGCAAACGATCCAATTCTTGCGCGCAATAAATCGACCGGCACGAACGGGAACATCGGTAAGCTCGAATGTTTTGATGATGGACTAGGAAACAGAGTGTTAGCCGCGCTTTGTGGGAGCATACATTGGGTGTCGGGACCTACCTGCGTCTCGTACGACCAGATGTAGACATGGCCGCTGTAGAGGGTAGTCAGGATCTAATAGAGGGTCAGTACGAATGAATCTCTCGAAGGTCATCGTTCAGACTCACCCATGGCTCCGTGGGGTGGAAATCAATGCCTTTCACCCGCTCCGAGCGGGCAAAAAGCTGCCTCTGCACAATGCCATTTCCGTTAGTAAACTTGCCAATTCCACGGACTCGCATCTCCAGTTGGATTTGTATTTCCAATAAGAGCAGCTTTCCTCTCGATATTCAGGTTTGCATACCTTGACGTCGAGCCGCATGTTGTGTGGGGGATGGACGAATGTTTGTGTGGCGCGGCGTTGGGGCGTGCGAGAGGGGCAATTCCACGAGCCGCTCAGACAGCCCAGGGAGTGCGATAGAATCGATCCTCGGAATAATCTTTCAAGAACTAGCAAGATATCCCGGCTGGCGGAGAGCTGAAGGTCGTTCAGGGACAACGGTGTCCACAAGGGATTCCCGCCAGCAACTCCCTTCACCGCCTTGGCCACTCGCACCCACCAAGCGCAGCCTGGAACTACAGAATCGACTTCACAGTGCTGAACATTGGCAACATTCAGCAGCTGTCTCAATTGGATCTATGCTGATCGTATATAATATACTTAATATTCGCGCACACTTATTTGCGTTTCGTCTTGGTTCCAATAGTATTATAGACAACCACAGCCTCTAAAGGCCCCCCCGCACAGGACACATTAGTGCCCTTCCCATTTCTCCCTCGTTATGGCAAAACACTAGGTGAATGAGCATTTTCGAGAACCTCAATCTTCGTAGAGCTACGATCGTTCGAGCAGTCGTATGGCTTCGCTCACCGGTATTCTCTTAAAGGTGATCGATCAGATGGTGGAGTACAGTACGAGGATTAAAATGGTGAAACAAATGTATTCCAACAACCCCTCTAATAGTTACAGGAACCGTGCTCTTTCGCCTTTTTCCTCGGGTGTTTTAATGGCGTTCAAAATAGGTCCACTGGCCCGGGGCGGGCTTCTCCTCGAGTTCCTCCCACCTAGAATTGTGTGAGCAGTCTGGAGAGAAATCCCGGGTATAATTCAGGCTCTACTTACACCTTCGCCTCGCGCAGCTCGTCAACAAGCTTCAACTCAGCCGAAGCGACCTCGGCGATCTCCTCAATGAGGCCGTGACCGATTTCCTTCTCAATTTCGGAGATTCTGTGATACGCATTAGCATCTGGATACCTCTCCGGGTGTAGTGAATTGGCATACTGGTCAGCCGTGAGGGCAGGCTCGGCTTCAAGCTTCATCTCCAGTTGGAAGCTGTCAGTCCTCGCGTTGTTCTCTTCAACCATCTTGTCGAGATAGGCATCTTCCTCTGCGGTGCGTGTGGGTCCGTCAGTGTTGTATTCTTCCGGCTCCTCGCCATCCCAACTCAGGCCACGGGGGTTATCATGGCCCTCTGGCTCCGAGGGTTTGCCAACATAGGCAAAGGGGCCCGTTGGTCGCTTGATCGAAGCGAAGCGCTCGGGCTCGGCCGCGAGAAGCTTCTTCACGCGCTCCTGCCAAGCCTCGAAGCCGGGGGGAATCTTCGATTCAATGATATTCAAGCGATGGCGAGTGGTCGCCTCAACAGATTGACGGTATGCGGACGACTCGGGGAAAGACTTGAGCCTCTCCAGGGTCTGGTGGTAAATGTAGATCAGAGACGGTCGGGGAGACGGGTGGGTGTACAGGCCGGTCAATCCCGTCGGAGCGTAAGCCTCCAAATACCGGGGCTTAACATTGGCCAGCAGCCGGAGTGCAGCCCTCATTTTGGTGGGAGTGAAGGTGTGAGGAATGGAGTTGGTTGCGGGCGCAGTTGGATCTCAAATGTCAGGGTGAGCGACGGGAAGTTCGAAGTCGGCCCGGAGCGGATAAACTTGGCCCTTCCAATGAAGGCCCACTGCAACTTGAACGGGGCAGGGGCAGAGCCACCTTTTCTTTCCGCTATCTACAACACACGCGCGCGAAAGCCTCGATTCTTGCGGAGTGCTGTCTCATTTGACTCTTCACGGCTTGGGGCTTGGTCGTTCCAACCCTGATTGTTTGTCTCTTACGACTGACCCAACGCCCTCTTGAGCCAGTTTTTGCCCCCCGGGTCCAATGTGCCACCTGTGACATTTCGCAATCCCCTTCCTTTCGACCAGCGTCCTTCGTTTCAATCCATCTGAGCCTCGTAGGGCTTCCGAATACCCTCTTTTTGCATCGCCTTATTGAGGTTAATTCCTCCCGTTCTCCAGAATGAAGACTTCTTGGTTGGGGTGGTCCCTCCTCTCCTTGTTGACGGTTCCGACGGTGGCCGCATCTGCGAAACTGGAAAAGAGATCTCGTGGACTTGACTCCGATCAACCCACAGTCTTCAATGGTCTGGACGTTCCTCCATTGACCCAGCTGACCCCGGACAACTTCGAGGAGCTTACCAAAGATGGCCACTGGTGAGCAGCATCTACATTTCGCATTAGAACCGCAAAAAAACAATCCAGAGATTTCTGACAATCCACAGGCTCATTAAGCATTACTCGCCATCTTGCGGTCACTGTCGCAAGGCCGCGCCGGCATATCAAACGATTTATGAGTACTACTATGTGAGTGATCTTCCTATATGCTAAATTTAGATTTCAGGACTAATCATCATATCTAACATTAGACCTCCAACCCCCTCTCCCCATCGGCTGGGAAGTCTCCCGACCCGAAGTCTCTCAACGGCTTTACCAACTACTACAACTTCCATTTCGGATCCATGAACTGTCTGGCCCACGGAGACTTTTGTGAGAAGCTAGGAATCTCGGCCTGGCCTATCTTTGCGTTCTATGACCAGGGTGAGCAGAAGGAGAAGCACGTCGGTGCAAAGTCGGTCAAGGATCTGAGCCACCTCATTGAAGAGAAACTCGAGTCGACCAAGCCTGGGTCCCGGCCTCCTCAGGGCATCAAGCTGCCTGAGGTCGGCGCCACTAGCGTGGACTCGACTGCGGAACCCGATTCTCCATTAGCCAAGGACAAGGATCCGGAAGCTGGTGCACAGGCTGGTGAGAAGCACAACGAGCTGGCTTCTCAAAAGGAATTCGGTTCGTCTTTGAACTCGAAGGCGGGTGACACCACTGAGTCCAAGACCAAACCTAAATCGGCACCTCCGAACCCTCAGGGCCTTTCCGTTCCTCTCACCGCCGAGAGCTTCCAGAAGCTGGTAACCACTACTCAAGACGCTTGGTTTATCAAATTCTATGCCCCATGGTGTGGCCACTGCCAGGCCATGGCTCCCACCTGGAAGGAGATGGCCAAAGAAATGAAGGATGTCCTGAATGTGGGTGAAGTCAACTGCGATGTTGAATCTCGATTGTGCGATGATGCTCGCGTTAACTCTTTCCCCACCATGTACTTCTTCCGGGGTGGTCAGCGGGTGGAATATACTGGTCTGCGTGGCCTCGGTGACCTGCTTTCTTACACCAAGAAGGCCGTCGGACCTGGCTCCAGCATCGAGGACGTCGACGCGGCCACTTTCAAGGAGCTCGAAGAGACTGAAGAAGTGCTCTTCCTCTACTTCTACGATCATGCCACTACGTCCGAAGACTTCCGCGCCATGGACCGCCTGACTCTCAGCCTCGTGGGACATGCTCGGATTGTCAAGACTAGCAGCGCCGCTCTAGCAGAGCGCTTCAAGATTTCGACCTGGCCACGTCTGTTGGTGGTCCGTGATGGACGGGCCAGCTACTATAATGCCCTTGCTCCCAAGGACATGAGAGACTTCCGTTCGGTTCTGGCCTGGATGCAGACCGTTTGGCTGCCCATTGTTCCCGAACTGACGGCATCCAATGCCCGTGAGGTCATGGATGGAAAATATGTTGTGCTTGGCATTCTCAGCCGTCGGCGTTCCGACGATTTCAAGCAGTCCCGGCGAGAGTTGAAGGAGGCCGCTCTTGAGTGGATGGACAAACAAGTGCAACTTTTCCGTCTTGAACGATCCGAGCTTCGTGACGCCAAGCAGCTGCGTATTGAAGAGGCCGATGATCGCGATGACCAGCGTGCCCTGCGGGCTGCTAAGAACATGCGCATCACGATCCGCGAGGATGATAAGAAGGCCGTTGCCTTTGCCTGGGTCGATGGTGACTTCTGGGAGCGCTGGCTGCGCACCACCTACGGCATCGATGTCGAAAGTGGTGACCGAGTCATCGTCAATGACGAAGACGTAAGTTCCCAAGACCCCGCTCTTCTAACAAAACCTTTGAAGCTAACTTACGACAGAACCGCCGCTACTGGGATACCGCTTCGAGCGGCGCTCCTATCATGGCATCTCGAACTTCGATCCTCGAAACGATTCCCCTCGTCATCTCCTCTCCTCCCAAGCTGGCCGCCAAGTCTACCATTGGTACCTTGGAGACATTCTTCTTCTATACCCGCTCCTTCCTCAGCAGCCACCCTATTCTATTTTTCATCCTGTTGGGTCTCACAGTGGCTGTTGCTACCATCTTTGGTCGCGGACGCTTCTTGCGCCGTGCCGGACTTGCCCGCGGTGGCATTATTGGAAACTCAAATGGCGGCGGTTTCTTCCACCTCGACGGCAAGGAGGGTATTTTGAACGGGGGATCGACAGGAAAAGTCGATTAATGAAACGCATGTACAGCTCCGGTGTTTGGTAGCACGGTTCATCATTTTTATTATAATTTCCTTTTCGACTGTATTTGATTGATTGCAGGCTGTGCGTCTGCTTCATGATCTCTAATCTTTGCATGTTCGATTACAGTACAGAGTGTTGAAGCACATATTCCTTTTTCTCTTTGTTCTACGTTTTAAGTCTCAATCGCCAAAGCTCAACAAATACATTGTTTCAATCTCTTCAGGCAACCCTATAAGTACTTGAATCATTGACATAGTAGCTTCTTGGGGGACCAAATCTCCGCGGCAGAAGTAACCAGTGGCCACATCATATACAGGTGTGATCTGAGACATGCCCTTTGTGCCTGACAGAAATTCGATGGGCAAGGACGAGGCGTGAGTAGAAACTCTTGTTCCTGTCATAGCGTCAGCCCCAGCAGTCAATACGGTTTCTACCCGACCCATACTTATATTTGAAAGACACAACGTATATTCGCTCTCTAGGACGAACAATCGGAAAGGATTGGGGTCCACGAGGTACCCCAGATACCGCCGGTACTTAGTATCGTTAGTAGCCAGCAGGTTTGTAAGCACGACGCTGTCCCCGTTTTGTGGGGGGCATCCTATGGGATAGAAGGCGTTATATCATTTAACTACTAATGTTATGAACCTTGTGTAAACTCCGCCTGCACTTCACAGTTGCTCTTCCATCCCCGATGAAGGCAAGATGGGATTCTGAACGTTCTGTCAATTTCAACCT
The DNA here is from genome assembly GCA_027569595.1 of Penicillium sp. G339. Lineage (NCBI taxonomy): Eukaryota > Fungi > Ascomycota > Eurotiomycetes > Eurotiales > Aspergillaceae > Penicillium > Penicillium sp. G339. The sequence continues at coordinate 629,165 of JAPDFJ010000010.1, forward strand.
CCATACATTGTCAGGTCAGCCCCGTGCCAACTGTAGAAATTATTTAACAGCATCGCAAATAGCTCGGGCAGAAAAAAATTGGTTTCTTCCCTCTCTGTTGAATAAGTTATACTACAGCCCTATCGATTGGGCTTCTTCCAGTGTATTTAAATCACAAACCGCCCTAGGTATGTATTTCATTGTCCACGTTAAACTCCACTAATCACGGACGCGCATTTTGGCAAGGTCTAGTTGGTCGTCATCAGGTCGATGATAGATCGGAAGGTCGATTGCAGTAAGTGTAAGTGTAATCGATGAGTACTGCAGTCTGCAGTTTTGGAATCACACTGACAGCTCCTTTCTCCTTTGCTTCCTTACACGTTCAGTCGAATTAACTTTCCTCTGATTGGCCCTCGGTCACGTGAACACCACCCGGTTTTCGTCGAAGGTCGCTACGAGCTCAACTCCTTCTTTCGATTGTCCCACGACCTGCACTTACTGACAACAATGGTACGTTCGCCTCGATCCCGACATTCTACACAATTCCGCATCATCATCCGCGTGCTCTGGTCTTGATCCGCCGGTGCTGATTGTTCCAACGGGGTGGCCGCAACCCAACATGCGCCCACTACCGAGCCACGCGGGATGACCGCGGATTGTGTTTAGATCTTTATGAGCAGTCAATGGCTAACGGGATCTCTCTCGGCTCGACAGTCTCTCTTCCCCGTTCCCCGCCGCGGCCCTGCGGCCGTCGCCCCCTCCTCTTTCTCGTCCAAGTGAGCCTCCCCCGAACCCCAATCTTGAATTTTGGACAACATGCCCTTTGTGGATGCGGGTGCTATACCAATGTCGATTCCCTGCGTCGCATATTTGTACATGATAGTTTGGATTTTCGTGGCGGACACTCCGGGGATCTGCGTGCCTCATCGCTTGAGCATGGCTTGATATGCGGCAACTGTGGATTCCGCAGAGCACCAATGGCCTGGGATCGGATTGGGATATACTTAGATTTTGGCAGTTGGAACACCAGCTAACGGACATCTACAGCTTCACCACCCAGCGTGCCGTTGCCGGATTCACCAAGTCCAGTGCCATCAGGGCGTAAGTCTATGCCGCCATATGGAATTGAGCTCCGTCCACGACGAAAGCTCTCCTTGGCTGATTAATTATGCTAACATTTCTTTCCAGCGGTACTCTGGCCGGTAGCTTCGGTGTCTTCGCCGGCGCTGCTGCCCTCTTCTTCCTCGGCGAGGTCCCCCGTGTCCGCCGCGATATCCTGCAACAGTTCCCCTTCCTGGATACCTACTTTGACCGCCCCATTGCCCCCGAGGACAACGTAAGTTTTACATGGCCTCTTTAGCTGGCCTGACATGCCTGGAGTAAACGCTAACGCTGTCGCAGCCCTTCTAAATGATTCGGTCGTGGTACCGGGAGTGCCAGTGTTTCACTTACAATTATCTGAAATGAGTGTTGGGGCCCGTTGTGTAGAATAGCGATGAAAGTCTTTTATGTTTTGAATAGCACATAGAAGCAGTCTTTATCAAGCCCGTCAGGGTCATCTCCTTTGTACAAGTCAACCCATCCATGGAATTCGTCCACCTGCAATCCCGTCCACCGCATCCTTCCCAATCTTAAGAAGGGTTCAGCCATATAATATCCGATCCTTTTCCCATCTGGGCAGGTCCACGCAGACATCCGATAAGCCGTGGCTGTCAAGGCTGAGTTGCGGCAGCGCCGGGCTCCAAGCATTGCACCATTACACTTTGTCACTAACGCGACTTATCTCCCCTTACTATCGCCCACTGATAACAATGCCATCCCAAACCAAACCCAACGGAATCTCGCCTCCCGACGCCTGAAACTTCCCTCTTGAGTTTAAAACCTTTGCCAAGCTCACCGGGGTAGCAGCACTGGTCGCGCGTGCTCGAATGACATGGCGTTCACGCTTCGCAGGACTACGAATCACAGGACCCGTGTGCGGAGAAGCTGAGAGGGAGCCCAAGCGTCTGAATCGAATGGCCGAATGAAAGCAGCTGATCCTACGAATAATCCTTTGTTTCGGGCTACGGCTCAATGATTCTCGTTTTCATTACCCTTCGCTAACGAGGATATACTGCGGAGAAAAGCGTATCTCGCCTCCTCATGCAGCCACCAAGCTGCCCGCTTGTTGGATCTCCCCTACTCAGGTGTTCTTCTAGCGGCCTTCTGCGGGCCCACTGCTTCAGATAAGGACAATGCTTGGTGCGCTTGGGTCTATCTCAGTCTTAACGATGGCGCCGGGGAATCGTCATGGCGCGGGGATAATCCTGCATAGATAACCATAGCCGAGCATGGAGTAGACCCCCTTCCTCCCCCCCCCCCCCTTTCGACCTTTTGGTCGACTGCGGCTTGTTTAAAACCATCAAACTCCCCCTCGCGGTGGTACAGACTCTGATTGCGAATCACGAGTCTTTATTTGCTCTGTATCATTGACCCTCCGTGGTACTTGCCCTTTCCAGCTGTTGATATCCTATCCGCCTTCTGTCCCTGCGAATGGGCGTACCAACAAGACGATGGAGATCAAAAAGTCGAATTCGGGCACCTCAAAGCCTCCCCCGGTCTACAGTGATACCAATCATGCGCAGGTCACGTCCGTGCTGCCGGATGGCGATGTGCCATATACAGACCATGAGATGGATGCCGATGAGCGAGTGATTACGGCACTGGGTTATAAGCAGGAATTCAAGCGCGAGTTTTCCTTGTGGACGACATTCTGTGTCAGTTTTGCCGTTCTGGGTCTCCTGCCTTCGTTTGCAAGTACCCTCTACTATGGTATGCTCCTCCCTCCAGGATCTAGCTGAGACCAATCGCTGACTTGCTCCAAGGTATGGGATATGCAGGAACAGCCGGCATGGTATGGGGATGGATCATTGCCATGATATTCATCCAATGTGTTGCAATGTCAATGGCAGAGCTGTGCTCTGCTATGCCAACAAGGTACGATCATATCCATCACCTAGCATGTGTGTTATGGAGAACTCGGGCTGATCTATGCATCCATCTAGTGGCGGTCTCTACTATGCAGCGGCAGTTCTCGCACCTCCGGGATATGGCCCTCTAGCTGCATGGCTTACCGGATGGTCCAACTGGATCGGACAAATCACAGCAGCGCCATCAGTCGACTATGCGTTGTCCGCAATGATCCTCGCCGCAGTCTCCATCAGCAACCCAGACTACGTCCCAACAAACTGGCAAACCTTCCTCCTAACAACCCTCATAATGATCCTCCACGCAGGAATCAGCAGTTTACCCACCAAGCGTGTCGCGCAATTCAACTCCTACGGCTCAACATTCAACTTCCTCGCCCTCGTAGCCGTCCTCATCGCCATCCCAGCCGGAACAAGCAATAGTCCCAAATTTACCCCCTCCGACAAAGTCTGGGGCGATATCACCAACCAAACAGACTTCCCAGACGGTGTCGCTGTCCTCATGACTTTCGTCGGCGTCATCTGGACAATGTCAGGCTATGACTCCCCCTTCCATCTAAGCGAGGAGTGTTCGAACGCGAACGTCGCCTCTCCCCGCGCTATCGTCCTCACATCCGGCGTCGGCGGGCTAATGGGCTGGTTCTTGCAGCTTGTTGTTGCGTATACAGTGCTGGACATTGGGGCCGTCATTGATTCCGATCTGGGCCAGCCCTGGGCCTCATACCTGCTGCAGGTGATGTCGCAGAAGGCGGCTCTCGGCATCCTGGGCTTGACGATTATTTGTGGCTTTTCCATGGGTCAGGGGTGTATGGTTGCCGCGTCGCGAGTGACATATGCTTATGCGCGCGATGACTGTTTCCCTTTCTCGAATATCTGGAAGAAGGTTAACCCCCACACGCACACTCCGGTTAACGCGGTGATTCTCAACGCCGTTCTGGGTATTCTCATGTGTCTGCTGATTCTGGCCGGCTCTGTGGCTATCGGTGCGTTATTCTCTATTGGTGCGATTGCACAATTTGTTGCATTTGCCATCCCGATCTCTATTCGGGTGTTCTTTGTTGGAAACCGCTTTCGAAAGGGTCCCTGGCATTTGGGTCCGTATGGACCATTTATTGGCGGGCTCGGCGTTTCTTTTGTCTTTCTTATGGTGCCGATTTTGTGCCTGCCTAGTGTGACTCATGGCGACTTGTCCCCTGATCTGATGAATTGGACTTGTCTGGTCTATGGGGCTCCCATGCTGGCAGTGACCATCTGGTGGGTGGTTGATGCCCGTCGCTGGTTTACTGGTCCCGTGGTTAATGTCGAGCATGCCATCCATCATATTGAACAGGAGCCTGAGATAAACGAGGGCATTGAGCCGGATAGCCATGAACCGGAAGCGACTATTGTTTCGGGCAAGTTGGATGGTGGTGGGTTAAAGTAGAGGCCGTTAGGTGAGGCGTTCGTTCGATCTAGTCTGGGTGGTCTTGCCCTCGTATATTTGGCATAAGCACAATATACCAACGTAAATATTGTTTATATGGAATATTTTCCTCTAATGACTTGTGTTCCCATGTGACATATGGCTCCATTTTGATCAAATTTCTGGCGTCGAGGCTCGCGAGGTAACTGGCACCGTGAGATCGAGGTCGAGCTCGAGTGATTCCCCCACAGCACCGTCCATAATGTAGTCTAGAGTTAACCGGGGCAATCTGATGTATTTGAAACGGGCCACTTTTCTACGATCCGGGACCCAGCGCCCCATCTAAGCGCATTTTTGGGTTACGGTGGGATGTGGCTCCCCGCGATGGAGTTGTGGGCATGCTCCACGCTCCACAGCCCCAGGTGCTTAACCTTGTACTGTAGCAGGTGGGGAGAATAACGGTGGATATGACAGATCAGAAATTTAGTTTGGGTACTTTGTTTGCGTTGGTCAGGGCTGTGTATTTATAAATGGGAGAAGGGGTTTGGTACCTAGGTAGAGACTGTTCGAGTTGGCCTCGTACAAGTTCAAGTTGAAGTTCGCAAGGAATACTATGACTTGGCGGAAGAGTACGACTGTATATATACTACTACACCCTACCACCACCTTACAATTATATATTCGTACAATTCGGATACTTAGGTAGAGAACTTTCATCTAGTTCATTCTGTATATACCAACTCCGACATCACTCATAAATCTCGCTAACAAGAAGAACATTATATCCCTTGCTCCCTCACAAGACCGGAGGGGTCGATCACCACTGTCCTGGTGTACCTGGTACCTTCATCCCACGGCAACGCGGGCAGGATCTCCAAACAGAAGATATCTGGTCGCTAGTCAAACCCCCCAGAGGCAGATAGACACTCACAGACCCAGCTGGTCCCCCTAAATCGACACATCCGCCCATCATATCAAAACCCGACCATCCTCACCTCCCTCCTCCACCCGTACCTGTACATCGCGCTGGGATCCCCGGAAGAATCCTGCGAATAGATCCACCCCTCGACGGTCCCCACCAACGGTGCGGTGGGCACTGGACATGGATGCAACGGAGAAATAAGTTCGATGGGACACACAGATATGCTTAATCTGACTCCAGATGGGGGGCATCCACCCTTCCCACATCCACCCCCTGACACGAGGCGTGCATTACAATCTTGAGGATCCACCTGGTCATCCCTGAAAGAAGTACATAGTACTCCGTATAACTAAATAAACAACGGCCGCGGCGGGGGTTCTCATTTCTACGTAAATTCAAATTAAACGTGTCTCGTGTCAGTGTCTCGCATCGTGCACGGCTCCAGGAGGCTTGCTGGCCAACGCCAACCCCTCTCCCACCTCGCAACACCGTGACCCCAAAATGAGGGATATTCCCAACCCACCGGGCCGGTTAAACAATTACGAAAGCGAAAAGAAAAGTGAAAAAGTCAAATGGTGGAAAGTGAAAAGCGAAAAAAGGCTTTTTGGCTTGCTCGTGTACACTGCCTAGAGAGGTATTAACTACATTATTTTACTGTACGCACGATTGAGGTTTCGGGCGCGGCACCGCATGGGGAATGTCGGCCCCAACCCATTCATTCCCTCCTTGACTCTACGCTGCGTTGCACTGCACTCGACCAGAAATTCGCCTTCGCCCGTTCCCGTCCGCGGCTGCGCAGTTTCATTCCCGATCGACACGGTCAGGGGTGACTGCGACTGGTTCTGCCGAGGATGATGCATCGTCGGTTCCTGGGAACGACTTCGCCACCGTTCCTGATTTCTGTGGAACACTTGCACACCTTCAGTGATGCAGGCAGTCATTCCCAAGGAAACGTGAAATGAGTGAAGCATTAAGCGACTATCCAATGCCAGTACCAAAGCAAATGACATCGTGAAAGACATCCATACCCACGGTCGGGGCCAACTCGGGGAGAAGCCGTGGACTCGGGGCTGGTGGGTCCGTTTTGCCTTTTTGCGAGGAACACACCACATTTTGGGGGAGTTCTGTACGGTATTGGGGTAATTCCAGTATTCAGTAATGAATCTGAGTAATCTCCATGATTTCATGTCGGCATGCGCGTTTCAGGCAGCCATTGGGGGGGGGGGGGGGTTTGGTGGCTTGTGGTTGCATTCCACACTTCTGCAACCGGCGACGGCCAAGCCATGGTTAGTAATGACTAACTTTGACCAGAGGCGACGGCTGAGGGCGTTGAAGTGTTGTAAATGGGTGAGAGCAGCTTCATCTTTGGTTCCAGGATTATCAATATTAATAGAACGCCATCGCATCGCGTATGAGCGTATGTATTGGACGTCTATCCGAAACCACATGACCATCATGACGCGGCCGAAGCCAAGAGGAAATGAGGAAATGAGGAAACGAGAAAAGAGTTTGGCTCTTGCACGTCTACTTCTTTTGCCTTTTGACCAGTTCCAAGTCCACGGGACGGCGGCTATGGTTCTGGACAGATATTTCCTAGTTAGGCACACTACTGATGAGTGACGACGATAGTTCATAGTGCATAGTTCATAGTTCATTTCATCTTCATACTACAATATGTGTATTGGGGCTCGTACATCATTACGGAGGACGCGGTGTGCCCTCCTCCTCCCCGATCGATCCACACCGCACATGGAGATGGAGAGATGGAGTCCACCGCTGTCAGATGGATGGAGAACTCCGGATCCTCCGTTTTGCCCTATCCAGGACGTCAATAGTCAAACGTCCATCGTCAACTATGGTGAATACCCATGCCCTGGATTCTGGAATATACTTTCCAGTGCGCCGCCGGAGTAGTATATCGGATGCACAGATCGCTGCAGGCCACAGAATCGGAAGACATCCGAGGACCTTTGAGACCAACCGCGCTCGCCCAGCCCGCCAGCCCGCCCAGCCTGCGCGGTCTCGACTAAGAGCATCGAGAGGCTATGAGGTGGGTGGCGCGCGCGATGGTCATGATCCTCTCGTCCTGTAGGGGCTGTGTGGGCCCATGATTGGCCGCGGTGTATCCTGAAACCCGGCGATCCGGACTTGGCTTTCAGGTCCTTTCCGGCTTGTGCCGGCGCGAGGCTACCTCCATCCAGCAGGTCGCGCGTCGGTTGGCTGGATTGGCGAGAGTGGCTCCGTCGGAAGTGAAGTGCCATAGTATACTGTATAGACACTGTAACTATTCGACACCGCCGTTTGTCCCCGTGAGGTCTTGCTAGTTCGGCCGAGATGAGGTTGTGAATGTCTTAGTGTGCTGCTAGACTGCAACAGCAAAGAGGCTGGGAGGGGCGGATCTACGCGATCTTACATTCTTCCCGTGTGGCCCTCGGGCCAGCTGGATTTATTGGATATACCTTCAATTAACCTCCCAAGTCGGATGCGGATGCGGATGTATCTGGTCCATCGATGCACTGTAGCCCTACTGGCGGGGACTACTCCGTACAGGGGAATCGTTAAGGGGAGAGGGGCCAGGAACCAAGCTTTGCACGCGAAAAGAAAATTACCGCCGATCGAAGAGTGGAGGGGGTGGAGGAGTGAGTGGATTGGGATCTCAGGGCGGTTCTGCACATTTTTCCCCCTCGGCCCCTGGCTTCACCGTAGTTTAGTTGGTTAGTTTGTTCGTTGTTGGTTGTTCGTTACGCTGTTCCCTCTTCTTTCCCCTCGTGGACCGAACCGTCCGAGTCCTCGGAAGTGCCCCTCTCCCACTTGCCCTCGGTGGATCATCAATTCCCGACCGCGATGCCGCGTTTACTAGGGGGCGACTGCCTGTGGTGGGCCATATGTATTGAACGTACGCCGTACAGGATTCACTAGGACCTGCCAAATTCAGATTCAACGCGATCGTGCAGGAGTCCAATTCAGTCCAGCCACCATATACCATCGGGTTGAATGCCGTGGAAGGAGAATTGCATTGACAGAGAATTGAGAACTGCTTTCATTTCGGAATACTGCGATGAAAGAAGAAGGTTACGCGAGGGTTTGCACTGTCGTCATCGCCCCAATCAGCTATGCGAGTCACCAGAGTTAATACCAGTGTCGACCCGTCCGAGGTAACTCAACGAGGACTAGTCAAAGTCTCGAAAAGTCTTGAAAAAAGTCTGTGGGCAACCCGCCAAGATCAGATAGTTTCTGAAAAACCGCCCGAGTCACGAGACGTGGTCCGATCGGATCAGTGCTTCTGCAGAACCCTGGTCGAAGCCTCGCAGGTCCACAATCGAAGCGGGAGAAGCTCTCGCGAATTCTGAGGTGGAGACGGAGGGGCTGATTGCTGAGTGATCGCGTATCCATCGAGTATGAAGTAGCTATAGCTACATTTCGGGAGGATTGAAGTCAGGGAACATAGTCGATGAGACGGAAACGAAGCACATCAGGAAATCAGGAATTACGGAAAGGAAGGCCAGATCCTTCCGGCTCAGGTTGAAACCTGACTAAGAAGGCGAGTCGAGATGCCCGTGGTTCCAAAAGTCCCAGCCACCACTGCGACCCCAATGATCCTACCCGACGTGAGTCCCCCGTGGTTAACCCTCCCCTTTTGGGCTTGCCTGGTTATTTGATAGGTATTGTCGAACCTGGATACGAATTTGAATTTGAATTTGAATATAATATAATATGAATGAATATGAAATGAATGGACTGCTGGATGGCCGATCGGAGAGAGTAGGGAGTAAGAAAGGAGGCGGCTACAGCGCATCCGCTAAAGTATGTAGGGCAACAATGCATGGCCGTTGCAAACCACGTCGGCGTGGCAGCATCGTACCGAGGATGTGACTCGAGGTCGACAATTCAACTTGCGGGCGAGGGGAAAGGATGCACGATGAGGTCCTACCGGTTGCCTGCGTCTCCTCTCTCCTCTTCTCCAGCTTCGTGGCCCGGGATGACGTGCTGCCGTCGAGAACAGTGCGAGAGAACCTGTCTCGACCTTTGGACATGCCACATTCTGCCAGTGGCTTCTGCATCTCCCTGCAAGAGATGTGTGATCTGTTTACTAGTAGCGGGGCTGTCAAGCCACTGCGGGCCCGACCAGGCCTCCTCAACATATACAGCCCAAACTACAGTACCTCCTACCTCTGGCAATGGCAGTTAATTCCGTTGATTCATGTGTATATGTTCTAGAGAACTGAATGATGATACTGAAAGCAGAGAATGTACCTCGCTGATCGCGTCAATCATGAGCAAAAGCTCTGAACGAAGCCGGGGAGACGGCCGAAGCCGAATTCTGGTATTTGCGATCGGTTGGCTCTCAGACCAGCGCTTTTGAAGTCTGAACACTTACATATATCCGCTTACAGTAATAGTATAGTATAGTATAGTAATAGTAATAGTTATAGTAATAGTAATAGTAATAGTAATAGTAATAGTAATAGTAATAGTATTGGTATTGGTATTAGTACAGTGTCTAATGAAGATAAAATGAATAGAATCGAGTATACCTTAGGTACTATTCGAGAGAATAGAACAGAATGAATGAATGAATGAATGATGAATACCTTAGTAGACAGTCGACTACGTTCACGGTCATTCCTCCGGGCTCGGAAGACGACCGCGTCCCGCCAGTTCTCACCGTACGGTAACGCCAATACACAAATACGCCATTTCCAGAAATCCCAATATTTGGGTACGGGTTTTTTGGGGGTTTTTTTGGTTTTTATTTTCTCTTTTGGTTTTTTTTCGGTTTGGATTTGGCTGTTCTTGCTCGCCTCTTGCCTCCCCGAGAAGAGATCGTCCGTTTCGTTCACCCGGTCTTCCGTCACTCGTTTTTTTTCCCTTTTTCTTTTTCTTTTTCTTTTTTTTTTTAACAATCTGAACTTTGCCGCCCCCCCCAAGTCCCAATTTCCAATTCCCCAATCCCCCATTTCCTTCCTCCCACACCTCTCTTCCCTTTTCAAACCTCGAGAAACAGATCAAATTCCCGAGTCCTTTCATCGTTCTTCACCTCCCCTTTCTTGACTTTCCCAATTGGTTAAAGACCAAGAAGAATAAGAAGAACTCTCTTGAATCACTTTGACGCGCCGAAGCCGATCTGACTAGGTGTTGTGCTTCGAGACCCACTTGCACTTGCACGCCCGCTTCCCTGGTGGATACAAGAACCTATCGACGGTGAACAACGTGCGGAACATCACAAAAGTTCCCACACGACTCTGGTGGGTGACCGTGGGGAATCTCCTCCGATCAAGCATCCTCTCCTTCCTTCATCCCTCTTCTAACTCTCAACGCTGGTGGAGTCAGATCGCATCCTCAATCCTCGAGTTCTCAATTGCCCCCAATTGACCCGTGACCTCTCTACCTTCGCCCTTGTCCGCCTCGGGAAAATTTCAAGTGGGAAAAACAAGGAGAGACAACAGTGAAATCTTCACGTTCGATGATTCCGTGATCCCTCGTTCTATCGCTCTACCTCTCCAAACGACACTTGTCAACGCGTCTTCCCCCTCTCCCTCTCACGATGGATCCCCGATCGCACCCTTCGCGGCCTCCGTCCACCAGCCTGCCTCAGGGCTCCGCGCCGCTCTCCTCGACTCCCATCTCGAGTATGCCTATCCCGCAGTACTCGATGCAGCCTCAGTACCCGGTGTCGCAGCCGCATACGCTGCCTCCCCTCCAGCCGCATCACACTCAGTCGCCCGCGCCGCATCCGTACATGGGCCAGCCGTACCGGCCGGACCTGTCGCGGTTTCCCGCGTCGACTCACGACGTGTACGGAGCGTCAACCGCCCCGATCATGCCGCACACGACTGTCGGTAACCACTCGCCATCGTACATGAGTCACCCTAACCACTCACAGGCCCATCCTTCTCAGTCCTACCCTCCTCCTCCCACCAGCGTGTTGCCTCCCGCGTCGACCGCGCAGAGCTACCCGCAGCCGATCGCTCCCGCGCCCCCGCGCGACCGCCGCGATTTCAACGGCCTGCCCTCCGGTGCTTTCAGCTACTCTGATGGCAAGGGCTGGGGTATGAGTCCCGAGGTCAACGGCGCCAACGGCTCTCCTTACGCGAAACAAGAGCCGCGCACACAGGTCGTGGGCTCTCAGGGCCGTCGCGGTATCCTGCCGAGTGTTCCGGGCCGCGCGACTCCGGTCTCTAACGGCGTTAATGGTGCTGCGAAGAGCACTACTATCCCGGCCAAGGACGCGGATGGCAAATTCCCTTGCCCCCACTGCAACAAGACCTATCTTCACGCTAAGCACCTGAAGCGCCATCTGTTGAGACGTGAGTTTTTGAATATCAAACCATCGCTTTTGGGGAATTCAACGCTGGTTTCGCTTTCGCTGGATTCCAATGTGTTCTGTTTTTCCCCATTTTTGCTGAAAATTATAAAATTGAAGTAAGGATTGGTTGGCTAATGACGCGTCAAACGTTTGCGCTTTTTCTATAGACACCGGTGACCGACCCTACATGTGTGTTCTCTGCAAGGATACCTTCTCCCGCAGTGATATCTTGAAGCGCCACTTCCAAAAGTGCTCGATCCGACGGGGCAACCCCACGGGCGCGACCCACTTGTCGCACCCCCAAGCCCATCTGAAGCGATCGCAGCAGCAGGCTGCTCAAGCGGCGGCGGCGAACCCCGCTAAGCCTCTTCAAGATGAGGTTAGTAACACCGTCCCGGTCTCCAATGGTGTGATGGGTGCGCAATTCGGCGATGGGGCCGTCAATGGAAACGGCATGGCCCATGGCCATCAGCAGCATCTGGGATTCACGATGTCTCCTGCCAACGGCATGAACCGTCCTCACGACGACGGGTTCGCCGGTCAGGCTTCACGAGCCTCCTGGATGGCTGCGCCCAAGCAGAATCCGTACATCATTCAGCATGGTGCCGACCCTAATGGCCAGCAACTGAGTGTTGATCGTCCTATTGAACAGGTAAAGCCCTTGGTCGTTCCTGACCACAAACACCCGGTTATGCCCGGTCCCCATTCTGGTCAGCCAGGTGTTGACTGGACCTCGATGTTTCAGCACGGTGCTCCGCCCGCCGACGGTTATATGAACCACGTCTTCCCCCACTCCATGGCCGCCGGCCAGGAGCCGATCCACGCCCCCGTCGACTCCGACCGCAAGTTCTACCCCGCCACGACCGCGGGCGGCCCCGAAAGCGGTATGAATGGAATGTATCTGGCTTCGACTACTATGGGCGGTGATGGTAAGCGTTACTGATGTGGAAGAGAGAGAGAAAAAAACATGGTGATTACTTCCGGGGAACATCATGCTGATGGTGATGTGATTTCCCTTAGGTACCGTCCTGCCCGCTCGGCAGTAAAAGAACAAAAAAGAGGGCCTGAAATTGAATGACACAGAGCTAAGGATGGATGGGGGAGAGAGAACGAGAAGTCTTTCGGATCATTCTGTGGGTTAAACTCCGACAGAAGATGGGATGAAAGCTTTTGAAAAGTCTTCGGTGAAGTGTTTTCTAGGCGGTCCATCGGTTTTGGCTTCACAGCCAAAACCCTTCCTCAGAATTTGCGACCTCCGCTCGTCTCTCTCACCCGTTCGGACTCCGCTCGACGCAGCTCGCAGTGGTGTTCTTTCTTATTATCTCTGGCGTCCATCCCAGTCTTATTCCATTGTGATTTTTCCTTCGATTATGTACTGTCGCGTCCTTGATGGCTTTCGCTTTCCACAATTTGTCCCTTTTATCTCCTTGTTCCTTCTATCACTATTCTCATTCTTCCCGGTTCAGATCCCATCCGGTGTGGGGGCCGCATTCTTCTCTGTACGGGCGAGTTTTTTCACATGGTGGTTGAATTGCGAGTCCGGTTCTGTTTCCTTTTCCTTTTCCTTTTTTGTTCTCTTTCCCTTTGATTTGGTTATGCCTGCTCACTCCGATTCGACTCGACTCGACTCGTTATGAGTGGGTAAGACGGTATGGCGGGTGGCTTCGTTCGGCGTCCACACTATAGACATGGGCATGTGTTCTTTTGCGCGAATGTTCGACAATCAGAAAGACAAAAAGCTTTGCGGGACGGCTGCTGTCGATTTCATTTCAGTCAGTGGCTGTGGCTGCTATGCTGTGTTGTGCTTTGCTTTGCGCTTTCTTCCTTTTTATCTCTTGGTGCATCCTGCATGGGCTCGTTAAGTATAGTCGGCACGGCACGGACATATGTGCGCCTCGGGCTTGTTGAGGTGTGATTTAGGGTGTTGTATTGTCTTTTACGCTTGTTTTTTGCGTCTCATTATTAGGAGGGTTTCTGTTCTATTCGAAAAGCATCTAGAAATAGACCTGATGTTATCATTCCAATTACTTGAAGTAGGAAAGGCAGTAGTAGACATCATATTAGATACACACATGCACAACTATTCAATACTTGGAAGCCACTCCTGAATTACCTTGACGAATAGAATGGTTTTTGCATCAGTGTCTTGGGCTGCTAGGTCCCAAATGCTGTCTCTTCACAAGGGGAGGGACCACCCACGATGATATGAACATCTATCGAGCCTATTACACTTGTGGGCGATTGTATTACCCTAGGCAGGAGACTAAGCCTTTAATGGAACCACCAGGCAACATGTCTAGTAAGGCAGCTTTTAAAAAGTAATGAGTAATGGGGGACTACCTAGGTGACAGTTGCCGGGTTGATGAAGGTCGCCTTTGCTTTTCTTTCGATCAAAGAGAGTATTCATTATATAAAAGGAACAAGCCTTAAAAAGAGTTGAACTTGCTTAGATTACTTCGAGATCTCGTCTATTTTGTATGAGAACTATGATTATGCGAGACTGTTAGATGCTGTCCATATCGAGTGGCAGATGGCAGACTTGACCTCCACTTGTTTGTACAGTATAGTTCTAGTCTGGGTCAAGATGGCACAGCAAGAATAACCCATTTGCACATACATAGTGCTTGTTATACAACTTTATAACTACTTCTAGTATAGACTATAGACCCTACGTAGAATTCCTTGTGACAGAGGGCCTCCAACGTCATGCCCATAATCAGGGCAGCTCCGATTGGCCAGTCGGGGTGAATAGGGAGAAGGTCGGGATCCTCAGGACCCCCGCCGTTCGCTCCGCTTTTTTGCGAACGCAACCGGTTGCGAGCCGACCTTCGATCGCCATCGCCATCGCCCATCTTATCTTCCCCTCCTCCACTACTCCATCCCTTCTCCATTCTGCACCCCCCAACCTAGATCTGATCTGACTTGGACCTCCTGGGCTCGCCAGGGGATACTGCACTCTCACCATGTCCACCAACCGGCCATTCCTCTCCAACTTCCTGGCCGCGTTCCGCGCTCAGTCAACCTATAAAGCCACCTCTCAACCATCAACCGGATCTCCCTCCCTCTCCTCCGCACAGATCTCGCAAAATGCTCGTGCCATAGCTACCAAAGCTGCCAACTCTGTCTCCGCCGCCTCCGGCCCTTCAAATGCTCACCACGCCCACAACCACACCTCATCTTCATCCTCCTCTTCCACAGCAGCAACAGCAACAGCAGTAGGTTCAGGCTCAGGACCGCCGGGTTCAGCTTCAACCTCTACCGCACCATCTCATAACTCCCACCACTATCACCACGCAGCACCGGACTCCCCGCTCTCCGCATCTCCGCCCCCAACTCAGCCTCAGTCCTCAACCCCGATCCCAATCAATCGCGGGCCTAGTCGTCAGCGCCGCGGTAGTGATTCTTCTAGTGGCTCGGGCGGATTCCGTGATGCTATCGGTCCCGAAAAGTGGTATATTGGTGGTCGAACCCCGGCTGGTGAAGAGCGCTTTTACCGCTTGGGAATGGTGACCAAGGGTGGTGGACGACTGGGCGGTGGTGGACGAGTTGGAAGTATCGACCAGTTGAGTC
This sequence comes from Penicillium sp. G339, assembly GCA_027569595.1. Lineage (NCBI taxonomy): Eukaryota > Fungi > Ascomycota > Eurotiomycetes > Eurotiales > Aspergillaceae > Penicillium > Penicillium sp. G339. The sequence continues at coordinate 644,311 of JAPDFJ010000010.1, forward strand.
TGTAAAGTGTGCTCTTGTCTTGTCTTGCCTCCTATCTTTTTTACTATGGAACGGAGTAACTACGATGTTACGCCTTGATTCTGTTGGAACAAAGACGGAAGACGAATTCGGACCTGGGATTTTCTGTGTGCGATCTCCGTCTCTCCTGCATGAAGCTACGCTAAGCTACGCTCCCTCTTACGATTTCATGACCGGCTGTGTTTCTTTTGTTTGTCGATTTTGCCGAGGGCCATGATCTTTTTTTGGGCGTTTGGTCCTTTGACCAGGTTGGGTGTTTTGAGAATGGTGTTGATGATTTTATTTCTTTTTGGTCCTGCCCTTTCCGGGCTGGGTGGTTTGGCTTTTCTTGATGGATTTACAAGAAAAGAAAAAGACATACATTTGCAGTTTACAACGGGATTTCCACTTGTATTTCCCTTCTTCTCTGTTTGCTTGGCAGTGACGGTGGTGAGACTGCGCTTACATCGGGTTCTGTTCTGCATGCTGGTTTCCTTTCGAGGTGGGACTGGACTTCATGTACAGCCGAGTCCAAAGTACCTTTTTTTTTACCTTTTTTACCTTTTTTTTTTTTTGGTTCGAGCCTGTCAAAGGATTACTTGTGCTTGTCCTGCTGTACAAACGGAAGCAAGACCTCTACTCATCCTTTTTTCCTGTATGATATCGATAGTCTCCCATTGTGATATGATATGATGCAAGAAATACACGAGATGATATGCGCTCCCAGTGAAACTCCACAGACCGAATCACCAATCAAAAGAACCCCATGGCCAGCCCTGGGAGAACTCCCCCCTGAAAGGATTATAGCACTTGTTGCGTCGTACAGTGCAACACACCCCCAGTCCTGGGCAACGCGTTCACCGCAACCTGCCGAACCTCCCTCTCAGGAACCAACTTCTGTAGCGTCTCCAACGCCCGCCGATCCATTTCGACATCTCCGAACGCAGGAATCACCAGTCCACCATTGGTGAAGTAGAAGTTAACATATGATGCCGCAGTATCCGTTTCCTCACCGGGGACATCCCCCTGCACCAGATCCGGGTCCGGCTCCTCAATATCAAACACCTCGAGCTTGCGGCCCTGCGCATCTGTGGCGACATCCAGGATCTCACGCATCTCGTGATAGACATCCCAAAAGACCTTCTTGCATTTTCGATGCGGTTTGCCCACAGCCACAACACCAGGCCGAATAAACCGGGCCTCAGCATCAATATGGTAGTCCGTGATATCCAAACCCTCCCTCCCAGGAATCCAAATGAACTTCCTTACCCCCAACAGTCTCCTCAACTCAGCCTCGATCTCGTCCCGAGAGATCCCCTCATTCCGAGAAGGAACCGTCACACTACTCTCCATCGCCATAAACGTCCCCTCACCATCCATCTCAATCCCACCCCCTTCCAATCTGACCTTCGAGACAACCCTCGGAACTCCCGCGCCCTCAAGCTCCAGCACACGTTTCGCAAACGCAGTATTCTCCGCCCGCCGCTCAGCATCCAGAACCGGCCAGTCTGATCCATCGGCCATAGCGCCTTTCTTATCAATGCTGTCATTGTAGATCAACTCGCGAACGCTATTACCCCATTCGCAGAACTGGAAATCAATCGCGTATCGCTCGGCCGGGTTCTCCGCATCACGCACATACATGGGACCTGTATCGCGCACCCAGATGTGATTTGTTGGTGCGGTGACTAGAGTGATTCGGGACCGTTCGGTTGGTGGGGCACTGATCATGCGCTTGTTGACGAGGTCTTGGGCGCGAATTTCATCTTCTGGTCGGACGTGTAGGCGGACGGGCTCGAAGTGGGCGATCGCCGCGGCGAGATCGACGATCTCGCTGCAGGTTCGGTCGTAGAGGGCTGGGAATGTGGAGCAGTGGGATGGGAAGCCGAGAATTGTAGCCAGGTGGGGGGTTGTTTCGGGGAGATAGATGTATTGCTTGGAGTCGGCCATGGTGATGATGGTAATTTGAGGCGGTTTAGGGCAGTGGTTTATATGGCTCTGGCTCTAGGGCTGAGGTCAGTGACACAGCTCTGGGCAATCCTCTGTGGATGCGTAGTGTGGCAGGACCAAAGGTTAATAATTTCAACCATTGGAACTCACCTTGATCGAGATGACGGAACATCGAGACTGAGGTCCGTTGGAAAAGGTGGACGTGGGAGGTGTGACATGGGAGAAAAGTGCTTGAGGTGGTATTTATGGGACCAAAAGATATGCCCGAACCAACCATCAGAGTACCCTTCGCACCATTCAATGGATCCTCGAGTCCATCGATAACGTCCCCAGATTTCATGGCCAACCCCAGTGACGTCTCCAGTGACTGCCTGATGTTTACCTCAAAGGGAAGGTTCTGGCGATCGACCCACTTACAATGGATCTGCTGGATTCGGGCATTATTTAGAGTTGATCCCCGTTCAATGCTTGGAATGCTTGGAATGCTTGCTTCAATTCATCTCTGCAATCGAGTCGCCAGTTTCGGTCTATCAAAACGCTTTAAGCTTTAACAACGCCCTCCTGGACATCCAACCGCAGTGCCAAATCTCGCTCTGTCCAGCCCGACTCCGTTGGGGATTGCATTTAAAGTCCCTCAAATTCCTTCGCCTGCCATGAACTCAGTCGCTACAGCATATCCATGTTTCTCAAAGCCAGCCAGATGATGTGTTGACCAAATATGAGCTACAAAAAGCCCCCATGAGCATCGCAGTTCCATACTACGTCGAGGGCATCGTGAACGCCAATGCGACAACCATCATGTTAGGCTGGTAGGATTGCCCTCTTTTCCACCTGCCAACCCAGAGAAAGTTCAAAAGTACCATGACGCTTGAAATTCCTGCCATGGCGACTAAGAAGCCCAAGCTACTCTGTGGTATCGCAGATTCTTGCCTGGTCTACAGCAATGGCGACAGCACGCCAGGCCGAAACGGCTGGTGCCGAGAACTCACATCAGCTACCACCATTTTCTTCAGCCGAGTCGTCCGTCGAAAGAATACAGGGGTATGAAGGTGGCGAAGACGAGAAACATGGTGGGTGCGACAACCACAGCGACTAAAGTTCCTATCATCTGAGCTGCATATTGAACCCGTACAGAGCTGCCTAGAAGAAGCCCACCCGAAAATCACTCATCAAACCTACATAATACAGCTGGGTGAGTGGTTGGCATTTTAGGTGCTGGAAAGAATCATACCGCATGCTTGGTTTGCTCCCATATGAGTGAGCACTCCACCGAGAAGATTCAAGCGCTACACATTTTCGATGCTCCATGGTCCCTGCGTACTCACCCCAAGAACTAACTGGGTCACCTTGGTGAGAGAGGTCAGGGGCATGGTATCAGTTGCACCATATGCATGTATCTCAAGGAGCGACAGAAAGAACGCGAGCATGAGGGCGAGCAAGGTCTCAATGACTGTCATACCGAACTGCAAAGTCATGACAATGCATGTTAAGATGATAATGGCCCCTAGCCCGGGTAACCACATCCAGGTTTGAATACTATCCTCGATGTAATCTTTCTCTCCTTCAAGGATCCTATAAGAACACTCATTTTGTCGCATGATTTCAGCATGCGCCATAGACTGCGAATGGCGGTCCAGATAACCCTCCACTGGCAGATCAACTCTACAAGAATTAAATCCTTTTCTCTAGATATGCATCGACATTCGGAATATTGGATTCTCTTACCTGTGAATGCCACTGCTACCATGCATGCAACACCTGGCCAGAGGAGCCAATATCGAGGACTGGGATGGTTGGCACTGGCAAACTCCGTCAAAGTAAGACACAAGTCGGCCTCTCGATGCCGCTTATCTTCCGAATGCAAGCCCATGAGGTACGAGATGGAATCTGTGAGGTCAAAAGGGGCATGAATTGGGCGTGAAAAGGCCCTCCATCTTGGTATTCCCGAAAATATTACCGGCGTTATCCGAGACATCTCTGTGACCCTGACTAGTGTCTCGCAGGGCCGTACATACATCGCACACTAATGTCGCTCAAGAATGGGACGGACATTGCATCCCTTGAAAGAGCTAGCGTACGTTACGGTAATAAGATGTAGGTTCAGGACAAAGCAACAACCCCGGAGTTCTCTCGGAGAGAGTCTACAGCGGGTCTTCCGAGTTGCGATGTCCCAGAGCAGAGCAGAGTAGAGTAGACACAGGTGTCGTAACTCTTGCGTGTAGATGGTGAATAGATGAAGCAGGACAATGCTGCAATGTCCTTCCCAGGTCAGAGGAGTACGAGCACGCTTGACGAGACTACTGGTGGTGAAAGATAAATATCGAACTGGTGACAGAAACTGAGAGAGTAATTTGCCTTCTATATCAGTTCAATATCAATCAATCTCAAGATCGAAATTTCTAATACGCCAAAGTTGCATATACTTTGAAATCTTCGAATCTTTGCTTGCTTGCCTTCCTCTCCTCGTGAGCTTGACTGCTGCGGCGCCAATCATTGAGCAAGGTAAGTGATAGAATGAGTTTCCCTCATTGGATACCATTCTTGTAGGTTGATTATTGATATTGACAGTCGGGATCTCTCGCCGTGCTGATGCCGACGCTGCCACTAACTATTTTGTGGATAAGCGCAGCGATGCTGATGCTGCTACCGACTACGTCGTCGACTAAGGGTACATATGCAGAATTTATGTTTTGACAAGGTATGCTTTGCCAACAGAGCACGATTGGAATGCAATCTTAGCATCATTGATTGCTGGGGTTCGATATAAGAGTTCGTTAGAGAGAACCATTCTTTGCGGACGTTGAGAGTGTACCTATCTTTGGTTCATTCTCAATTAGGTAGTACGACCGATTGGCAGTACTACTTAGCATGGCTAGATGGCAATAATTGAATTTGTTCTCCATTGGAAATTGATGATCAATATTCTATTTATCTCACGCTGTAGTTATCTTGTCTTATAATGTATACTTATAGTATGATTTAAGTAGTCCCGAGTGCTAGGCTAATTGGAATACCAAAGTTCTCGGAATAAATTTCCTCTAGCTTGTCGATATACCTCTCTGTACATCAATCTGTCTAATATTACTCATAAAGAATATCAAGGAGTGCATACGAAGAGTAGATAAAATTTATATGCAGAGCCATCTGCCATGAACAATGCTATCAAAGACCCAGTTGATAGAGAAACATACAAACAGCGAGCGAGTGATCGTTTCTGCGAGAAGGGCTGTTACGCGCCAGTTCGGACAAAAGTGAGAACAACTCGGGGTTCTATTATCAATGAAATCAATAAATTATTATGAAAACAGCTGGATTGGAATATAATAGAGACTGCTTACGTTGTTTCTTAACCCGGTCATATCCTGTTTCATGAATAATCTGAGAGCATCATTCAATGCCACGAAGGGGTGGGATCCTGCTACAGCTTTGGTACTCCGGTGCGTGTATTTGGCTTCGGTGGTGCTTTACCTTTTTTTGCCTTTTAAGCCAACAAGCCTCACAGCGCTTCCCTGGACTAAAGAATTTGGCCTTGAAACGACGGTTTCGAGATGTAATCCCTTGGTACTACGGCCTAATTTTCTTATTTTTGTCTTGAAAAAAAATAACTTGAGCATCTCCCGTCAGGTTGATGAACCACAGTCTCAATGAAAATCAAGCATTTGTCGAAAGCGAGTCTAGTATCACAATAGAATAAGGCATCCACGAAAGATCTATGCCGGTGGTTGGATCAATATTCAATTAATCTCCTCATGAGGATAACTTGACACCCTGACTTCTCTCTTAATTCTAAATATAGAGTAGTTCTTGGGGTTCTTGTATACCCTGCGTGATTGATGGGGCTCAACGCGAGTTATCTACTGGGGTGCCTGAACGGCAAGGAATGTCTGGATGTTCGGGGGTTCTCAGAGAGCCACATACCTATGCCCGAGCACTGTACGATTGCCAGATCTAGTATGTAGAGATGTACTGTACTAGACCTTAGTAGTAAATGGTCGATGTGCAAGTTCTCGCTCGCTACTGCAGAAGTATATTGCCATGTGAGACAGCAAATCCAGCGCAGCAAGACCTGTGTCTGCTATTCTATTCGCGTAAGTAGGCGATTTTGAGCAGCCAGAAATCCCTTGAGACACATTTTTCAATACCCTTGCAGAGAGTAACGATCGCAGGTGGCCGCGAAAACAGCCGCGGGTGGAGGTCGCCGACGGAAGTGGAGGCGTCAAATCCCTTCGTTCCCACCAGGACCACCGAAAAAGGACGAGTGAAAGAGAACGTCAAGGTGGGCTCGGGATTCGCATTTTCGTAAATTCGGATTCGGGTCTCGGGATTCGGAAAATCTAAGGCAAATCCGCCAAGGACGACGCATCGCGAACGCGACACATCGGTTGGCCTCCGAGAGTCTGGGGTAGAAAGAGAGAGCTGGATGGACCTGCTGCTCGGGATCTGCCCAGGTCAGCCCAGGTCAGCTGGTTGTTTGGACTGTTTGCAAGCGTCGATAAGCCAAACTGTGGGGGGCCGTCCACAGGCTCGCTCGCGCGGGCATCGGAGCCCGCCGATGCCTTCACTCGCCCGCGCATCAGACCATATGCGCGTGAAATAAATACCTGACGCCGCCGCCGTTTGGTTTAACTTAAGTTCGCTGAGTCTCCGCTTCAATTCAATCACTTCCCCCCCCTCCAGGCCCAGTTCCAGTCCCGTGCGATCCCATTGTCTTGCTCGATCTTATCTCCAACTCTACTCCAAATTTCATCATGAGTGCTCTCGCCGCCGCCCGCTATGGCAAGGACAATGTCCGCGTGTACAAGGTGCACCGCGATGAGAAGACCGGTGTCCAGACCGTCGTTGAGATGACCGTCTGTGTCCTGCTCGAAGGCGAGATCGAGACCTCGTAAGTCTAGCCATTGGAATCTTGCAGATCCCTTATCAGTACAGACCGCGCAGCTATTGGAAAAGCGGCTCTTGAAAGGCTACAGAAGCAACACACCGCTAACAGATCATTTGCACATAGCTATACCAAGGCCGACAACAGCGTCGTCGTTGCCACTGACTCAATCAAGAACACCATCTATATCACCGCGAAGCAGTCGCCCGTTACCCCCCCGGAGCTGTTCGGCTCCATCCTCGGCACACACTTCATTGAGAAGTACCGCCACATCCACGCCGCGCATGTTAACATCGTTACCCACCGCTGGGTGCGCATGGATGTCGATGGCAAGCCTCACCCCCACTCCTTCGTCAAGCAAAGTGGAGAGACCCGCAACGTCCAGGTTGACGTCCAGGAGGGCAAGGGTATCGACATTCAGTCCTCTATCAAGGACCTGACTGTGCTCAAGAGCACCGGCTCTCAGTTCCACGGATTCCTCCGCGACGAGTTCACCACCCTCAAGGAGACCTGGGACCGTATTCTCAGCACTGACGTTTCCGCCGACTGGCAGTGGCGCCGCTTCAGCAGCCTCCCCGAGGTCAAGGCCAATGCTCACAAGTTCAACTCCGCTTGGACTGTTGCCCGCAACACTACTCTCAAGACCTTCGCCGAGGACAACAGCGCCAGTGTGCAGGCCACCATGTACAAGATGGGTGAGATCATCCTCGCCGCTGAGCCTCTGCTCGAGACTGTCGACTACGCTCTGCCCAACAACCACTACTTCGAGATCGGTAAGTCCTCTTTGTCTAGTCCTGGGCTGCTTCGATTCCAGTCTAACCAATTCACAGATCTCAGCTGGCACAAGGGCCTCAAGAACACCGGCAAGGACGCCGAGGTTTATGCGCCCCAGTCCAACCCCAACGGTCTCATCAAGTGCACCGTCGGCCGTGCCAACCAGAAGGCCCGCCTGTAAATGTTATCGCATCGGGCAGAACCGAAGTCGGAATTTTTATTTAGCATGGAGTTTCCCTGTACATAGTATGTCTCTATATACCACTGGGAGTGGATCGACACGACCCAATGTCATTTTGGAACACATTTCTTTTTTTATTTCCATGCGGTCTGCTATATAAGTACATGTCAAGAGAAGACCTTTAAACTTTAAAAAAAGGGTAAAACATAGAAGAGAAACGATACTCCCAAAAATGGACTCCGGACCCATGCGCTTGCGGTTTTGGATCATAACACAGAAATAGAATACAGAAGGCCCTCGGCCGAGGGCGTAATAACTGAAGAATGCGAGACAAAAGGAAAATGTTTATGCAGAAGTCTTGGCCTCCTTGAAGGCTTCTTGCACCTTGGGGTTGCTCAGGACCGATTGGTTGCCAAACTTCACGATATTCTGCTTGTAGGGATGGGCGAGACCTTCAAAAGCTAAACGATAACATGAAAGTTAGCAATTGGATAAAAAAAAAATGCAGAGCCAGTCTTGACAATCCACGTTCCTGTGTTCCCCGGGGAAAACTTACTCTTCAGTCGTGCCAACCGCGGCTCCTGAAGCCGGTTCTTGGGCAGCATGCCCTTCACGGCGCGACGCAAGACCTCTCCACCACCCCATTTAGTGAACATCTGGTCCATTGTCATGCTCTTCAAGCTACCGGGACGAGTGTTATGGGTATAGTACAGCTTCTGGAAGCGCTTCTTTCCGGTTGTCCGCAGATCATGGCAACCCGCAACCACGACGTAGTCACCGCAGTCTGTCGAGGGATCGTAGATGGGCTTATTCTTGCCCATCAGGACAAGGGCGATGGAAGAAGCCAGACGGCCGAGAGAGCGGGGGTCGGAGCCAGCATCGACATAGTGCCATGCTCGAGAATAAGCAAGACGAGTCTGGCGATATCGATGTTAGTTCACGAGGCTATTTCATGGCGATTGCGGGCCAATTTCAAGATATCTGGCACCGACTGTCAATACTTACCCTGCCGACTGTTTGCGACATCTTGTCAAATGCGAGGGAGGGAGGGGAATGGAGTGATTAGCAGGCCAAACACGCGATCGCAAAGCTAGCAGAGGGCCCCGAACTTTCTGCCCCCGAACTTTCTGCCCCCGAACTCCGACCCATCAGTCATCAATCATGTGATCAAGCCCTAGGCCGTTTCTGAACTAACCCCAATGCGGGCTAGCGCGTGCCTAAGCGAAGTCCGCACTCAAGGCAGGTGAATCGTCGTAGTGTGTAATTCGCGATCTTTTCCATCTCCTACGACAACACACTCCCTCCCTATCGACAACCGACCAGGGCCATTTTACCCACCATGGCTTCCGTCCCGAGTGTGCAATGCTTCGGCAAGAAGAAGACGGGTGAGTTTGCGTGCTACGACTTTTCCATGGAGGATCTCAAAGTGCTGATGTTCGATTTTCAATAGCCACCGCTGTCGCCCACTGCAAGGTATGAAGACGATGCCTCCCATCCACTCTCGATATATACACCCCTGCGCCAAATGCCAAATGGAAATGTGAAGGAAAGCCAAAGGAGGGATCTGAAATGGTGTCGATAATGAAAGTGGGAGGATATTGAAGGGTCCGAAATTTGAGATGTCTGAAGGCAGGGAAGGAAGGACACACTTGGCACATTTGGCGCATGGGGTTTCACCACACGATAATGAACAGAACGCTGAGACTTTCGATTTACAGCAAGGCAAGGGCCTCATCAAGGTTAACGGCCAGCCCATCTCTCTGGTCCAGCCTGAGATCCTCCGCTTCAAGGTACGCTCCACACACCACACTATCTTCCGCCGCCAGCCACGCCGATTGAAAAAAATACAACCGCAAGAGGAGGAATTGGATATATTGAAAAATGCTGGCGGCAACGATCTGCGATGAACCGATCTCTAACAGACTCTTCGATTTAGGTCTACGAGCCCCTCCTGATCGTCGGCCAGGACAAGTTCGCCGGTATCGACATCCGCGTCCGTGTCACCGGTGGTGGTCACACTTCCCAGGTCTACGCCATCCGCCAGGCCATCGCCAAGTCCATCGTCGCCTACTACCAGAAGTACGTCGATGAGCACTCCAAGAACCAGCTCAAGCAGGCTTTCGCTCAGTACGACCGCACCCTTCTGGTCGCCGATAACCGCCGTGCGGAGCCCAAGAAGTTCGGTGGTCGCGGTGCCCGCGCCCGTTACCAGAAGTCCTACCGTTAAATTCCTCGCACCAGTGTATTCTGTTACGCGGGCGAAAGGAATTTATCAAAAAAACGGAAGGTGGAACGTCATGTCTTTCATATCTCATCTTACGACTTGTGTTCCATTGTCTTCTTGGTGGATTGGGTTCTTTGGGAGGATACGGGTTGTGCCATGGGTAGCTTGCTAGCTGCTCATGGGTAGGATCGACAGTCAGTCGGAAAGCGGTCCTTGATCCCGGTACCGGTTGCTGGCTGGGTGTGGAGAGGATGGAGATCCTATGTTCTTTTTTTCACTGGCGCTGTTTCTCACGGCTGGAAATTATACCTAGCATAGGCCAGGAAAATCTGCTCAAATAACACCGGGTTTTGATCTTGTTCAATCTTTCTTGCAAGTGTAAACGGCTCTCTTTTGTAACTCGACCACAAGGTTGCCCATCATTCAGAATGAACGCAACTTGGTCTCTTCCAATTGCAAGCATATCAAGCACTGCGAGCTTGATGGCATGGCGCCCAAGGTTAACCAAGAATTCCGCATTGGCTCTCGGCACTAAACATGCCCAGAACGCTCTAGCAGATCCTCCAGAGTATGATTATCTTGTTTGTTGTATCTGCTGGGTAGTTGTCCGACGAGATTACAGCCCGGTTGATACATGAAATTGTGGGCAACACAGTTTCTAGGTCTACGTCAAATATTTGTTTGACCGACAGTGGTGCTTAAGCCAATAGTACTAAATGAAACATTCACATTCAAAGGATATGGCCTTTTTCTATAAGGACTAGGCTAGTCAAGGGCCACTATGCTAATATAAGAATCTACGTAGGTCTTTGCTGAACATAACAAGCGGATTCTGGTGACAAGGAGGATGGATCTACATAACTGCACTGAGCTAGGCTCTATATAATAAAAAAAAGCAATCCAATCCAATCAAGTTCAGACGCACAACTTCCAGAGAAAATGTCATTTCTAGAACCCATGCGACCTCACCACTCTGGAGATGAGGGAGCCGGAGAAAATCAGAATGGAAGTTAGGCCAAGGAATTTTGGAAATTCGAATGGCACCATCACTCAACTCGAATCTCTAGACTACTATAGCTAGACCGCGAGGAATTTCATAATTGCTCGGGAGATAGATGTACTGTAGTAACTTAGTAACTACCATCCGTGTTGATGGGCGAGGCACCAAGGCAGAAATTCATTACTAAACCACTCAACGCGCCGCGCGCTGCGCGTCGCGCGCCCTGGAAAGCGCGATCTGCGATCTCCCTTGTAATCCCTCGACCCCCCGCAACCATTGTTGCTTCACAGACCCATCCTGTTTATGGGCTTTCGTCCAAAACACCAATAACCATGCCTTCTGCTCGCGACAGATTGGCTGAGCTGAGGGCCCTCCGTGCCTCCGGCAAGAAACGCATCGACACCTACGAAATTGAGGAGCAAGGCGACATTTACGAAGAGGTCGATGATGACGGCTATAAGAAGATCATTCGCAGCCGTCTGGACGAGGACGACTTTGTTGTCGACGACAATGGCGCTGGCTATGCCGACGATGGGCGGGAAGTTTGGAACGAAGGCACCGTAGAATACGACAGCGACGATAGCGACGAATTACCCGCACAAAGCAAAGCGGCCAAGCGAAAGCGCGAGGAGGAAAAGCAACGGAAGGAGAAGATCAACAATGGCATCTCGAAATACTTCAACAGCGGAAATGCTGCAGCGAGCGCCCCGAAGCCCAAGGTGAGTTGGTCCTCACTGTTCCCTGCAGCCTCACGAGTGCCCCTTCTAACAAGCCCGACTAGCCCGTTGCCACTGCCGAAGACCACGCCTTCATGGCCGACTTACTCGGTGAAGTTGACACAAATGTCGTCTCCAACCACGTTCCTACGCGAAATCTCATCAAATCGGATGCCCGACGCAAAGTCCGAGTGCTCTCCCCACCCTTGTCCGAGAAGCGACGCCGCGAGAAAGCCCACCCGAAAGACGAAAATGATATGCCAAGCTCGCCTATTAAGTTGGAACAACCTACGGTCGACTCAGATGGGCTCCTGCCTCCTGTTGACGATGACGATGTGCACATGAGCGACCCCATGCCTTCATCCCCCATCACCAAGGCTGTGGAGCGTAAAACAACTGCCCCAGTGATAAAAAATGAGGAATCAGATGAAGAAGATATCGACATGATGGACGTGGCGGAAGCGACCATCAGCGCAAGCAGCAACACAGCCAACATCAATATGACCGGCAGTCGACCTCCACCCAAGATCAAGAAGGAGATTCCCCCAACTCCTGCGAGCTCATCACCGGTCAAGGCTGCCCCGGAAGTCATGGATGCTTCTTGGAATGACGTGAGAAACAAGCTCAACGTCCTCAGCAGCCCGGCACCGGAGATGCGTTCTTTTGGAAAGCTTCGTGCCCAGGATGTCGTGGAAGAAGATGGGAGTCTGCGCATGTTTTGGCTCGACTACACAGAGGTCAATGGTAGTCTCTGTTTGTTCGGAAAGGTCAAGAACAAGCAGACCGGGTCTTATGTTAGTGCATTCGTGAAGGTCGACAATATCCTCCGCAAACTCTATTTCCTGCCACGCGAGAACCGTCATAAACAAGGACGAGAGACAGAGGAGGAAGTTGGAATGGAAGACGTCTACCAAGAAGTCGATGAGATGATGTCGCGGCTCCGTGTCGGAATGCACAAGATCAAGCCTTGCACTCGGAAGTACGCATTTGAGATGCGCGGCGTTCCTAAGGAGAGCGAATATCTCAAGTTGCTATACCCATACGACAAATCCGCTCTTCCAATGGACATCAAGGGCGAGACTTTCTCACACGTCTTTGGCACCAACACGTCTCTGTTCGAGCAGTTTGTCCTTTGGAAGAACATCATGGGTCCTTGCTGGCTGAAAATCGACGAAGCTGATTTTGCTGCTGTCAACAACGCTTCCTGGTGCAAATTCGAGTGCCAGGCATCCAAGCCGGCTCTCATCAGCCCTGTTCCGGACTCGGAGAACCTAGATACGCCACCTTTGACTCTCATGAGTCTCTCCTTCCGGACCCAACTCAACGTGAAGGAAAACAAGCAGGAGATTCTCTTGGCTAGTGCTAGAGTCTACGAGAATGTCTCTCTGACAGACACTACTCCTCCTGAAAAGCTTCCTTGCAAAACGTTCACTGTGATGCGGCCGGCTGGAAACTCATACCCGATGCACTTTGAAACCGAAACTCGAAAACAGCGAGGCACTTTCATGCTCGAGAAGAGCGAGCAGTTCTTACTCAGCAAGTTCTTAGCTTTGTTTGAGAAGATGGATCCGGATGTGATTATGGGCCACCAATTGCAGGATGTGGACCTCAGCATTCTTCTCGACCGCATGCGAGAGAAGAAGACTCCAGGCTGGCACCGTATTGGTCGACTCCGACGTGGAGACTGGCCAAAGAACTTCAACAGAGGGGGCAGCTTCTTCGCTGAGCGACAGCTTATCGCAGGTAGACTGTTGTGTGATACTGGCAACGATATGGGCAAGGTAAGAGCTCAAATTTAACTCGATGAAGAATTACTAACCGAACGAATAGTCTCTCATGATGAAATGTCAATCGTGGACCTTGTCGGAAATGTGCCAGCTCTACCTCGGCGAAGGTAATGTTCGCCAAGAAGTGGATGTCGAGGCAGCTTTGAAAACGTGGGCCTCGACAAAGGAAGGACTCATGAACTTTGTCAATCACGCTGATACGGATACATACTTCGTTGCTGCATTGGTTCTACGGTTGCAAATGCTGCCCCTGACCAAGGTATTAACCAACATCGCTGGTAACTCATGGGCACGTACTCTCAGCGGTACTCGCGCTGAGCGCAACGAGTACATTCTACTTCATGAATTCCATCGCAACAAGTACATCTGCCCCGACAAGTATTCGTCTCGTCTTCAAAGGGCCGAAGAGAAGATGCAGGATGGCGATGATGATGACGCTGGTGATAAGAAAAAGAAGGACAAGTTTAAAGGAGGTCTCGTATTCGAACCCGAAAAGGGTCTGTACGATCGATTCATTTTGGTCATGGATTTCAACAGTCTGTACCCCAGTATCATTCAGGAGTACAACATTTGCTTCACAACCGTCGACCGAACATCTTCGGTAAGTATTTATTCCTCGAGAATCCTTGTGGTCACAGGCCTCCGGCTAACTCCCCAATTCAGGCCGAGAATGAAAATGAGGAAAAGGTTCCGGAGGTCCCCTCTTCAGAACAAGATCAAGGCATTCTACCACGCCTCATTTCGACTTTGGTCGGTCGTCGACGTGAGGTGAAGAAGCTCATGAAGGATAAGCGTGCAACTCCTGAGCAACTGGCCCTTTGGGACACGAAGCAACTTGCCTTCAAACTTACTGCCAACTCCATGTACGGTTGTTTGGGATACACGCAGAGTCGATTCTATGCCCGTCCCCTGGCTATGCTCACTACCTTCAAGGGTCGTGAGATTCTGCGCAGCACCAAGGACCTGGCCGAGAGCAAGCAGCTTCGCGTCATCTATGGTGATACTGATTCCGTCATGATCAATACCAACATGGACACCATCAGTGACGCGCTAAAGGTCGGAGAAGAATTCAAGAAATCGGTCAATGAACGTTATCGACTGCTCGAAATCGACATTGATAATGTCTTCCGCCGGCTATTGTTGCATGCGAAGAAGAAGTATGCCGCTGTGAATCTGACCGAGGTGGACGGCAAGTATATCGAGAAGCTTGAAGTCAAGGGTCTTGATATGAAGCGACGTGAATACTGTGCTCTTTCAAAGGAGGTCTCTTCCCGACTTCTCAATGAGGTTTTGTCCGGTGAGGATCAGGAGGTTGTCCTCAACAAAGTCCACGAGTATTTGCGCGAACTGGCAACAAAGATGAAGGAGTTTGCGGTTCCTGTTCAGAAATACGTTATTTACACGGTGCGTGAAATGGCAAGAGACATGTAGTGGGATGCGAGTGCTAACTTGTGGGATTTCACAGAAACTTTCGAAACGGCCACAAGAATACCCCAACAAGGAGAGTATGCCGCCAGCACAGGTCGCCCTCCGAGACATCGCTCGGGGCAAGAACATTCGGCCAAACGACGTTATCTCCTACATTGTGACAAGTGGCGACTCGGAGACTTCGGCTTTGCCCCCGGCCAAGCGATCCTATAGCCCTCAGGACGTTCTGAAGCCAACGTCGGAGCTAAAGCCTGATGTCGAGTTCTACCTCCTGAAGCAAATCTTTCCTCCCATTGAGCGTTTGTGTGCGCCGATTCCTGGTACTGATGCTGTCCGCCTTGCCGAATGCCTTGGACTTGACACCCGCAAGTACCAGATCAATACCTCGAGTGCTACCAATCAACAAAATGCCGAGATTTTCCCCTTGGAGTCCCAGATTCCCGACTCCGTCCGGTTTGCCGACGCAGCGCGTTTCACACTGAAGTGCCGGCACTGCAAAGAACAGACGGTATTTGAGGGACTGGTCGACTCAGCTCAAATGTGCACCGCCCATGGCATCGTCTGCCCCAACCAGGAATGCCAGAAACCATTCTCTGTCCTAACTATAGTTGCACAGTTAGAGAGCCAGATTCGGGAACAAACAACACGGTACTATGAGGGCTGGTTGGTTTGTGATGACTCCGCCTGTGGCAATCGTACGCGGCAAATTAGTGTTTACGGACACCGATGTCTGGGTCCGCGAGGTCGCGCCGAGGGCTGTCTAGGCCGGATGGCCTATGAGTACAACGAGAAGCAGATTTATAACCAACTCTTATACTTCTCCGGTCTCTGGGATGTGGAGAAGGCCAAAAATGCGGCCAGCAAGGAGACTGGGGAAAAGAAGGACAGCCTTGCAGCTCTCGCCGAATTCAATCGGACACGATTTGGCACGGTCAAGACGGTGGCTGATGGCTATCTGAAAAAGTGTGGTCGGCAGTGGGTCGAGATGGACAGTCTGTTCCGCTTCATGTTACAATAAATGCCCCGGTGGCGTATGACTTTTGGAAATTTGTACATAGGTTTTTCTTTGGGAACGGTTACGAGGTATCAAGTTGCCTAATGCTATCTTCATATTTGTTTCATAATCACTCAGGCCTTCAATTGTAATGATCGACTAACTGGCTGCCAGCCAGTGGCAAGAGGGTATTCAAACCTTTGCAGTGGATTCCCTGGAAGCCAGAGGCCGCCGAATGGGTTCAATCCGGGTAACAACCACGAGGATGGTCCCGGCACGCAGGCAAACGATTGGTCAAAGAAGAGAGCCGCAGAACCAAACCAGAATAAAAAGCAGGCAGCGGCTCTTCCTCAACTTTCCCTCTCTACACTTCAAAGTCTTCCAACTTGAAGGTTGTTGAATGCATACTATAATTTTCGTCCTTGGTTACCGTAGTGGCCTTTTACATCAATCCCGTCCTATTTTTCTTGAAACTAAAAATATAGTCAGGAGCCTGAGGCAAGACGACTTGCAAGTTGCCTTGGGAACTTGAATGTGTTGGTTGGTTGCTCTGTGATAAGGGCTTCGGGGAAGCTTCCTCTATCCGTCCCCTCAGGTCCCGTTAAATGCATGAGATATCGAGCGGCCCGTGATAGGTTCACGAGAAAAGTGCCAGCCAGAAACTTAGACTACGCTGTTGTATATTGTGTTTCACGAGCCCTAGCCAAACACGCTAGTCCAGGCAAGGCTAGTGGATATCAGACTTCCGCAATGAACGCAAACGACGGGCATCTTGTCCCACTGATCGCCTCTCAGCAAGCTCTGCTTATGTTTATTTTTGTCTTGAATCAAGAATCAGGCCATTTCTGAGCAGGATACCCCCGGATATAACTTCAGGTGTTTGTATTGTATGATGACTAAGCATATTAAGCAAGGGTGCATCTCTCGAGAGGGCTCAGCCAGCTGAAACGCACTTAATGCCCTTGCCGAACGAAAGTCAGACCTGCAGTGACCCATGTTCTTGCGGATATTATTTCTTTTAACTCAAGCTCACTGAATTAATTGACCCTGAATATTCATCTCAATTTCCGTCGTTGCTTTGAGGAATGATGCTGTTCTCACGCGTGTTTCGAGCGCGTCTAGGTCGCGGAATCCGACGAGCACATGTGAGTCATCCCTATTCAACAAAAGTATCATCGTCCAACCTGAGAAGAAACATCGCTCTTTTTGGTTTCATAAGCTCCCCTGGCCTTTGGTGGGTGTCAACCACACGGGATGATGTTCCATGCTTTGAAAATTCTCCAACAGAGCAGTTGAAACTTCCGCCAGGTCCTTCTAAGGATCAAGTCACCCGAATCATCTCAGAAGGGGCCTACTCTCACAGAGTAAATGATATTGCTGGTGTCACCCGATACGATGGTACTCAACTAGCTTCCAACAGCCCCTGTGAAGACAGGTTTCTCCATGGTAAACTCTCATCGCCTTGGAAAGATGGGTGTCAATGGATGACCTGGGCTGTATTCGATGGACATGCCGGCTCACAGACGGCCGACCTGCTAGAGAAACAGCTGATGCCTTTCCTGGTGCATAGTCTGGATCAAATGAAGTTTCTCACAAATAATGACTCCATGGCGGAAGAATCGATCCACCGTGCTATCACCAAGGCCTTTCTGAACTTCGACAAAGCAATAATTGATGCCGCTGCTGAATTGACTCGGAGCAAAATCCCACTGCACGAAAAGGTGAAGCTCCTGGCTCCCGCGTATGCCGGCTCATGTGCCCTATTATCCATTTATGACCCTATTTCAAGCACATTGCATGTGGCATGCACTGGTGATTCCAGAGCGGTTCTGGGCCAAAAGGGTCCAGACGGCACATGGGAGGCAATCCCTTTATCCATTGACCAAACCGGTTATAACAAGGAAGAGGTTGCAAGGCTGCAAAAGGAGCACCCTGGAGAAGAAAACATGATCAAAGACGGTCGTGTACTTGGCTTGGCAGTCTCACGTGCATTCGGTGATAGCCGGTGGAAATGGTCTCTGGAGTTTCAGAAGGAAATGAAACAGAACTTCAATGCTCCCTCGCCCTTGACGCCTAGATATGATGTGCGAACACCGCCATATCTGACTGCCGAGCCGGTCATTACCTCAAGGAAGATTGACCCTAATTTACCTTCATTTCTAATTATGGCTTCGGATGGCTTGTGGGATATGCTTTCAAATCAACAAGCTGTCGACTTGGTCGGGAAGTGGCTTGAGCCATCAGAGAAAAGAGTGGAATTAGAGCCGACTTATGAACCATTTGACTTTGGACAATTCTGGAAAGGGATGAACTGGAAGTTTATGGAAGAACGAACAACAGTTCAGGATGAGAACGTCGCGGTCCATCTTGTACGCAATTCTCTAGGAGGAAACCATCATGAGTTGATCGCAGGCCGTCTAGCATTTGGACCTCCCTTTTCCCGGCACATTCGAGATGATATCACCGTTCAAGTGGCTTTTCTCAATGTTCCCGGCGTTTAAAATAGACAGAAGTTTACTTCATACAGCTTTGGATTCCAACTTAGCTTTCATTTTCATTTTCGGATCAGTGATATAGAGTGGTTGGTCGGCGCTGAATAGCTACCATAGTCCTTGAGCACCCAGCACACGGTCAATAAGAATATAGATTACTTAGTGTCTATATCGAATGCCCCAAAACACAAAATGAACATTTACAATCAAATTTAGCAAAACTACAACTCGAAATGGCTCTATTCTCCGCCCGACCCACCATTGAATAAAGGAACCAACAGGAGCCAAGACACCGCGTTATCGGTTATCGCACTTTGTCTCCCCCACCTGAGGAACTCTCGTTGCAGCGGCATTTCAACTTCACTCATCGCACCGCGGCATTTCAATTGGCTTGCATCATGTCAGTCAAGCGGGTCCTGGTCATTGCAGGATCGGACAGCTCTGGTGGCGCGTAAGTGAATCCGTGCCGCGCCTCTCCGGCGGGAAGCAGCAAGCCTCATTCATTCCAACCGCCGAGAAACGACTCGATATATGGATATGAGAAGCTAACCTGGTCAACAGAGGCCTCGAGGCTGACCAGAGAGTTCTGGCAGCCCATGGCGTCTATGCCCTCACGGCCACAACAGGGCTGACTGCACAAAACACTCTAGGTGTACAGGACATCTTTGTCGTCCCCGCCGAGTTTGTCAAAAAGCAGATCAATGCCGGACTTGAGGACGTCGGTACTGATGTAGTTAAGCTGGGTATGTTTTCTTTACACTATTTGTGATGCTATCCCCAGGCTTCGCTGACCCTGAGCAGGAATGTTGTCATCCGCTGACACGATTGATGTCATCGCGGAAACATTGCAAACTCACAAGGTTCCCGCAATCGTTCTTGATCCGGTAATCAAAACTCGACCAGATTTGCTTTGCTTCGCTTCATGCTCATGATCAAATAGGTCATGGTATCTACCAGTGGGTCACAGCTGCTGCCGGAAAAGGCCGTCAAAGAGCTTCGAACAAAGCTTCTCCCTATCACGACTGTTCTGACCCCCAACATTCCGGAGGCCCAACTTCTTATCAAGGATTCTGGTGCTCAAGCTCCAGAACCCGAAGACCTGGCTGGACTTATCTCGCTCGCTAAACAAATATGCGCTCTGGGCCCCAGGGCAGTACTACTCAAGGGTGGCCATCTCCCTCTCACCAAGGATCACAAAACGGCTCAATCCCCACAAGATGCAACCACTGTGGTTGATATTCTCGTCGATGGGGATACCACGACTTTGTTTGAGACAGAGTACCTGGTTTCTAAGAACACGCATGGTACTGGTTGCTCATTAGCATCAGCAATCGCGGCCAACTTGGCCCAAGGAAAGGAACTGGTCCGAGCGGTTCGATCTGCTGTCCGGTTTGTCGAAGCAGGTATCAAAACAAGTACTGATATGGGCAAAGGAAGTGGGCCTATCAACCATTTCCACTCGATATACACCATGCCTTTCGCACCGTATGTCATCCTCTCATTCTGCTCTCTATACAAATGAGTATCCGCTAACGGGAAGCCTATCAAGCGGTCGATTCATTGAATACGCTTTGGACCGCCCGGATGTTCAACGAGTCTGGGAGAAGTTTACCTATCACGAATTCGTTGAGGGTATGGGCCATGGCACGCTGCCCCTGGCCCGATTCAAGGAGTATCTTGTGCAAGATTATCTTTACCTGGTGAGTTTTTCTCTGGCGCTCTATATAAGTCTCACAAGACAGGGCTCATGAAGGGGGTAATAATCAGGTCCAATTCGCCCGATCCAACGCACTGGCCTCCTATAAAGCCAAGACCATGGATTCAATAGCGGCAGTAAGTATTTGCCTGTGCTGCCCATTACGTCTTTTCTGACTCAAAATCTAGTCGGCCCGAATTGTACTACACATCCAACAAGAAATGGCACTACATCTAGACTACTGTGCTTCCTTTGGTTTGTCCAAGGAAGAGATAGAGGCTCACCCAGAAACCATCGGTCAGTATCATCATTTCTTCTTCCAGGTTTGATTTCATGTTTGTGCCGATAATCTGACCAGGTGGAATTGGAATAGCGTGCACTGCATACAGCCGATACATACTGGATGTGGGACAATCCGAGGATTGGCTCGCGTTGCAGATGGCCTTGGCACCTTGTTTGATCGGATATGGAGCCATTGCTAGACGACTGTACTCCGAGGAAGGCAGCCTTCGCAATGGCAACCAATACTGGAAATGGATTGAGAACTACGTCGCTGAGGACTACACGGAGGCGGTACGTCTCGGATCCGGTGAGTAAATGACGTTCTCTGTGCAATTTTTCTTTTCGATTTTCCCCCTGACCACTCTGGGTAGAACTACTGGAGCAGCATGTACAGAAGGTATCGCCCAGCCGCATGGAGGAGTTGATCCAGATCTTCATCAGGGCGACTGAGTTGGAGATTAGCTTCTGGGATATGGGTTTAAGCGATCGCAAGGTGTGAGACGATAGTTGAGTCATTGGTGAGAGTGAAGTAGAGGACATATTGTGATACAAAAATCAATGCATACTATATACTTGACAGAAAGACAGAAATGGCATTGCCCAATCCATGCACTCCGACTCCACCGCCGGCAAAAACTCAAACAAAATTTCTTTGTCGCCCCAGGCCAGTCACGTGCTTCACTAGTCCCGATATGGAAACTTTTTTTTTTTTGCCTCCTTCCGCTCCCCTGGCACATTTCATTTCTTGCTCCTTCCTCAAGTTCTCAGAGAACCCATCCTGATCAACATCCGCTCTCTTCTCTCGTTTCTCTATCACTCTGCCCTTCATCCTCCCTTATACCCTCCCTCTCCATTACCTTAAAAACAACTACACAGTTACCATCATGTCTTACGGCGGTGGTGGCTACTCTCGCGGCGGCGATTCTTACCGGTATGTCTCTTATCGTCCGGGATGAACCCTCTTCTCGCGTTTTCATCTCCACCTCGCGTGTGCGTTTTTCCCTGGGTGTATCTAGCTTGGAGACTTTTCTCTGAGCCACCCAGGTCGCGCTCGCCTGATTTGGACCGGGCTCTGCTGGCCACGTCGGCCAGTCGATGCTTCTGCGCATTTTTATCCCTGATCTTTCGGCCTTGTGCTAACTTCATCTTCAGTTCCCGCGGCGGCGGTGGTTATGAGAACGGTGGCTCCAATGGCTATTCCAACGGCGGTGGCTACGGAGGTGGTGGTGGCTACGGCGGTGGCTACGGTGGCGGTGGTGGTTACGGCGGCGGTGGCTTCGGAGGTGGTGGTGATCGCATGTCCAACCTCGGCCAGGGTCTGAAGCAGCAGGACTGGGGTAAGTGCTGAATCCTTCGTGGGATTTTTATTCCTTTCCGACCGTAAGAATACTAATAATGATCTTTTTAGACATGAACACACTGCCCAAGTTCGAGAAGTCTTTCTACAAGGAGCACGAGAGTGTCACTGAGCGCACGGAAGAGCAAGTGCAGGAGTTCCGCAAGCAGCACCAGATGGCTGTCCAGGGCAAGAATATCCCTCGCCCCGTTGAGACTTTTGATGAGGCTGGCTTCCCTCAGTACGTTTTGTCTGAGGTCAAGTCCCAAGGCTTCGATAAGCCCACGGCTATTCAGTCCCAGGGCTGGCCCATGGCCCTCACTGGACGCGATGTCGTCGGTATTGCCGAGACCGGTTCCGGGAAAACTTTGACCTACTGTCTTCCCGCTATTGTCCACATCAACGCTCAACCCCTGCTAGCTCCTGGCGATGGTCCCATCGTTCTTGTCCTGGCTCCTACCCGTGAGTTGGCTGTTCAGATTCAGGCCGAGATCACGAAGTTTGGCAAGTCTTCCCGCATCCGCAACACCTGTGTCTACGGTGGTGTCCCCAAGGGCCCTCAAATTCGTGACCTCTCTCGTGGTGTTGAGGTTTGCATTGCCACTCCCGGTCGTCTCATTGACATGCTGGAGGCTGGTCGTACCAACCTTCGTCGTGTTACCTACCTGGTTCTCGACGAGGCTGATCGCATGCTGGACATGGGTTTCGAGCCTCAAATTCGCAAGATCATCGGCCAGATTCGCCCTGACCGTCAGACTTGCATGTGGTCCGCCACTTGGCCCAAGGAGGTCCGTCAGCTCGCTTCTGATTTCCTGAACGATTACATTCAGGTCAACATCGGTTCGATGGACCTGTCTGCCAACCACCGTATCACTCAAATCGTTGAGGTCATGTCTGACTTTGAGAAGCGTGACCGCATGATCAAGCACATGGAGAAGATCATGGAGGACCGCTCTAACAAGATTCTTATCTTTACTGGTACCAAGCGTATCGCCGACGAAATTACCCGTTTCCTCCGTCAAGATGGATGGCCCGCGCTTTGTATGTTCCAACTTTTACTTCATCCATGCATGACTATCTTTGCTAACATCCTCTACCCTCCAGCCATCCACGGTGACAAGCAGCAGCAAGAGCGTGACTGGGTCTTGAACGAGTTCAAGCAGGGCAAGAGCCCCATCATGGTGGCCACTGATGTGGCTTCCCGTGGTATCGGTATGAATCAACTGCAACCCCTTCCTCCCCCTCCCAAACTCCCCCATATCCCCCCTTGAGGGGCCCTTGAAAAAAACTCACCCGTGTGATGTTGTATGACTCAAATGACACGGTGCTCAACTCTCTTGAAGCGTGTTGGTTCACACACGACTCGTCCAGGCGGACTGTCAGGTCATCTCAAATGGTTACCATACCAGGAGGACCTTGGACTCACGGTGCAGCGTAGCAGACAGCAGTTCCTGACAGGATTTCTCCGACTCCTTTGTGGCACAAACTCGTAAGCGAGTTGGAGTTTTCATTTCTCAACCGTTGTTTCTGATCTGTTAAAGCTGCATTTCCAAGGTTACTCTAGGACCACGATTTTCCCGCCACCCCATGGACTCGCTTCCTCTTTTTACCGGGATTTTTTTTCTTCGAAGAAGGCCCATGAAGAGAGCAATGATGCATCTAGTCTTCCACGACTGAGAAAGGGCCCTCTATGGCCATCACCATATTATTACCCCACTAATGCTCCGTTTGCTAACGAAACCCGTATTCAAGATGTTCGCGACATTACTCACGTGTTGAACTATGACTACCCCAACAACTCGGAGGACTATGTCCACCGTATCGGTCGTACTGGTCGTGCCGGTGCCAAGGGTACTGCCATCACGTTCTTCACCACTGACAGTATGTTCCCTTACCCTTTTTATTATTCGACTTTGCCATGAGATACCCTTTTTATTATTCGACTTTGCCATGAGATATCTAATCATTTCTTCTCTACAGACTCCAAGCAGGCTCGTGACTTGGTCACCATTCTATCTGAGGCCAAGCAGCAGATCGATCCTCGTCTCGCCGAGATGGTCCGCTACAGCGGCGGCGGTGGTGGTGGTGGCCGCTGGGGTGGTGGCCGTGGCCGTGGCCGCGGCGGCTGGGGCGGTCGCGGTCGCGGTGGCGGTGGTTTCACCGGCTCCAACAGCAGTGCTGTGGGTGGCAACCGTCGCTGGTAAACTCGCCCTTTGCCGAGCTGCTCAGTCACTCGAGCTCGCCCTGTTCTGTGTACCGGTAGACTTCCTTTTGTTCTTGCTTCACTTCGGTTCCTTGCGTAATTCGGTACGGACGGCGTTTATTTCGATGTCATAGACAGTCTTACATGATTTTTTATCGGCTACATGAGGCTCTGGTGATGAGTTTCTACTCCCCGGATCTTCGTTTGCAGCTTTGTCGCAAATCCTAGAGCTTGGATTCACCCTGCCAAATCATACATGTTCATTATTCGCAAAAGTTATTTGATGTCCCGAAGAGGACTCCAGTTACATGTCGCTCCACCTGGTCAACCAAACAGTCTCAGTGTGTATATGCATAATTTAAAACTTGACCAATGAACCATTTCTTCACCGGATACAAAGTAACTTTCACAAGTAGACACATTTGTCTCCGGTCCACCTTGTAGACCATGTAACATTCCTCCTATCAACAAGCCCACTAACCCTGTAACCATTGCTCTAACTGCCCAGCCAGAATGCGATGCACATGGCTAGTCATATGTCCGGAGTTAAACCAAAAGTAAGTCTCCAGCGGCGTGGGACACCCATAACCCAGATAGTTCTCTTCGATATCAGGCTGATCATACCCAGCGCAGAAATTTGTCGTGTTGACAAGACCATATCGAGCAGGATGATCCAACATTTCGCTCAAGCGTGCATGGGCATCAAACACCTTCACCTCGACATCATCTTTCTCTTGCTGAAAAATACGCGCTTGTTCGGATAGCGCGGCATTGTACCATCCCACCTGTGTTGCATTGGGATGTGGTGAGCTTGAGGCTTGGTTTCCGGGTGTCCGGTCGAGAGGCGGGAGGTTCATGAAGAGAAATGATCTGTAGCCGAGATTATAGAGTTCGGTGACGGAGGTGAAGAGGGTTCGTGTGAGGTTTTTGTAGAATGTTGGGAAGTCGACTGTGTATTTTGAGCTGTCGTTAATATCGTTGATGCCGATCCAGATTGCTATTAGAGATTCCTTGGGGCGAAGGAACTTGGTTAGGGGCTTGTGGGCATATTGTTTGAATTGGAGGGTCTGGTTGACGAGGGAGACAGTGAAGTTGTGGTGGAGGGGGGTACTGATGGGTGGTCATGGTGGTGTTAGTATTTCTTCACGTTCTTGCTGGGCCGGTTTTAAATGCAGTGGGAGGAGGGTGGTACGAACTATTCCGTGGAAATGTCGGAGCCTGCGAATGCAAAGTCCCAAAGTTGCTTTTTGCAGGTCCGGGGTGAGGTTAGGCCTGGTTTGACGCCGCAGTTTGTGAGATATTCTACCCAATTTGGGCCTCCTTCTGCGGTTGCTGTCTATAGAATATATATTAGAAGGGGTGAGGGGGATATAAACTTGTAGGGAATGGGAGGCAGAAGTACTTACTTGATTCTGTACAATCTTGTTGGAGAGTAGTGTTTTCTCATCATATGCAAAATTGAACGCATCCCCGATGAAACTGTAGTTCTGATGTCCGTGGGTTCCTTGGACGTAAGTGTATGAATCTCCAAATGCGATCCTTATCTGAATATTAGAGGACTGTCCAGAAGGCGGCTTGAGATCCGAATTTGCTACACTTACAAGGCTTTTTTAGATGACCATTGGAATTTGTCTCTTGAACTTGCGGTTGGAGATGCTTCTACAACGGAATTGAGAAGCAATAAGGAGGAACTCAAGATTGGTAGCTGCATTTTCACGTTTTGATCATGTAAACAAGATTTCAAGTTGGTCGAGGATCTTCCTTGGGTTGCGAAAAGGATATTGCGTGGTCACATTCGGGTTCAAGTTGTGGTCCCAGTCTTTCAAAGTTCACCAGGTGGTGGATATATATAGAATAGTAGCGCTTGGATGGACCCCGCAATCGAACAGATCCGGGGTAATTCTACAAGGGACGGACAATATTTTTCCGTCGGTTTAAGTATTTAGCATGAGAATTAAGTTCAAGCTGACAGAATAACCTCCTCGAATACTACTACTGGCATGCGAAAGAAGCTTTGGCAATGATCGTCACGGGAATCTAATATGTCGAGATAAGATGTGAAACTTTGGTGCCATAAGGCTGCAAGATCGGTCTAAAGTACATCTATAGACTAGTCATTGTTCGTAATCCCATTGTGCGGCCGCTCGCCGCTTGTGGCGCGGTGATCGCAGCTATAACCCGTGACATATAGCCTTGATCCCCAGCACGGTTAGCATCGCCGCCGACCATTAGAAATCGACGGAGTATATCGACGATTCCGAACACTAGAGGCTATAAGAAACCAAATCTAGTCTAGTGTTTAGTCTAGTACAACCGGTTCTAGTTTGTGCCCCAACTGTCAAAGCTTATGCTTAAATGGTCCACAGGAGGCTGTGTGGATGCTAGTGGTATCTTTGCTATGGTTTCACTGCAGATGTCTACTGAACTGAACCAAGAGTTCCCCTGGATAACAACCATAGGGAGAGCATTACTTCCCCAGGAGTCGACTCGAGCGCTGTTTATCCGTCGGCTCAGTCCCATCCCGAGACTTGCATTCTAGATTCGTTCGGGGGATTGCCCAATTGGAATCGTAATCTTACCGAGCACATACGTACGCTCGGTACCTTGGAAGAAACACATATAAACGAAAACCTAGATAAGACACATGCTCTGCCAGCGCATATTGAACGATCGGGCCGCAAAATTACCAACAAATGCCAAATATAGACGAGCTACAGCGCGCCGTACTCCGAAAATTGGGACCGGTTATTTTCACCCTGTGAAGCACCGCACGTTCATTGCCGAGGGACGGAAGGAATACATGCATGCATCTGCCCCAAAGCTTCTCTAGATATGCAGGCAGTGCAGCGACGGTGTCCCAAGAGAGCAAGGTGCAGTGTAGTGTGGTGTAGTGCAGCGCGCCCTCCTCCGCCAATATGTACACCCTTGAAATGTCCTTTTAACGCCATGCCAATCCGGGTACATATACACTAGGCGTTGCCACATCCTGGAACAACAAGAACAGGGAAAAAAAAAAAAAAAACCACCAAAAAAACCCACCAAAAAACGTGTAATTAATCCGGATCCAGATCCTTCCCCCCTCCATCTTCCCCGGCAAAGTCAACTTTGGCAAGCCGACCAGCCGGACCCCGCGCCAGGAGGCGCTAACTGGACACGGCCCCTGTCATGCAAATGCACCTGCTGGTCGCGCGGGCTTCCTTTTGCCAGCTGCGCGGAGCGGACGAAGAATATGCATGGAAAATGTAACCTCTGCCCCGGCAGGATCGGATTGTGTCGCTGGGCTGGCTTCATTTTCCTTTCTCTTTTTACCTTTCTTTGTTTGTTTTTTTTTGGAGTGCGAGTCCAATTGCGTTTGCCAGTTTGCAGCCACAGTGGGAACGCGGACATTTAACATTCAGATGGAAATCCAGCAAGGTGAGACTCCACCAACCGCGTGCTTTGGATGGCAGACATTGGCTTTCTAGGTTTATATTGGACCGGGATTGCGACTTGGCACCCTTGCAAACGACATAATCTTGTTTTATTACTATTTATTATTTATTATTTTTCCCTGTTTTGTATTTTTCATTGATTATCTATCCATTACTACGCTGGACATAGGGCAGGGTACGATACACGAAGGACTCTGCTGACCTATTGGTCTCGGGATTCGGATCCTTGACCAGACTGACTTAGTGGCCGTCTTCTTTCTGGCTTTGTTTTGGTCAGCATGTATGGGGTACGGAACACGGAACATGGAATACGGATACAGACGAGTCCAATCCCATGTCCACCCCTATTCCTCTCTCTTCCCTCTCCCCTCCCTCCCTATACTGCTTCTCCTTAGCCGAGGATAAACCGGATTGGTTCTATCGCCGCGTCGCTGGGGGATCCAGATCGAGGGCCGAATAGGCCAAACGGGGAAAAGGCCCGGAACATTGAACTTGATCAGCATCTGGGATGCACGGCGCACGGTTGACCATTCCTCTACGCATATGGCCTAATTCGATCTGCCGAAGGATGGGCGGGTAAGACTTACCGTGTACGGCGTAGCATCCCATCCCAACTCCACCCGCGCTGGCCAGTGCAGGTGGAGTGGGAATGCAGCAGGTGTTCCAAGTGTACCAAGTGGGTTCGCACCTTACCCTGAGCACGGGGCGTCTGTATTCCCTTCGGCAAGAGGTGCGTGGACAAGGTACCCGAGATTGACAGCTCTCCTGGGGATCATCGTGGGTGCGAAACTAGGTGGACGAGCTAGTCCCAGCCCAGCGGCCACGTTCTGGGGAACGCGAACGTGTTGTCTTGAGCTGTCCTAAGCTGCCCCCAGCTGGTTCCAGCTATACGGGATACGGCGGAGTCGTCTCTTTTCCTCCGGGGTATAGCCGTGGCGCGACCAGTCCATCGATTCCAACTCGCTACAGACTGATCGGACGTGGGATATTCCAACAAGTATCCCCGAATGACACTCTGTCCTATACATGGTACGTCGGACAAAGCCACAGCCGCGGACAGCGCCTCCTAACGGTGGCCGTTAAGACGCAGGGGAGGGGGGATTACATGGACATACATGTACATGCACAACAGGAGGGGAGGCAGCGAATGCCAAGCTCTTTGCATGGCATGCTGACCTCGAACCGGTACGTACAAGATCCTCCGTGCCCCGTACAATGGTCAGTGCTGTACATGTACATGTACAACAGATACGCAGGACATGAAAAATGAAAACTGGGGACTCAACTCGGAGATGAGGCCACGCTGGACCACGCGCTGGAGACGTGCGGCTGCGGCGTCCAATGACTGGGTCGCCATATGAATTTGATATCGATCATCCTGGAACAGCGTCCGGATATCCCGTACGGGCCTAAATCACGCTGCTACAGAGCTCTCCGCGGACTGGCCCACTGGGTGCGGCCGCGATAGCGGAGACCTGACCAGATTTCCGACTGAGGGCGGGTTATCTGAGAAACGGAAAAACCGAGGGAATGAGGAGTTGAGGCATTTATCGTGGTCAATGACCGATGTATGCGTATGAGGCCATCGGTTTGGCCCCCTTTCCATCTCTTTTGTTCTATTCCGTGCGGTTCTGTTGCTTTCTTTTCTTCACCGGTAGTGGATGAACCAGGTCCGCCTGCGCGGGGGGGAGAGAGCTCCAGTGTGTTGCTAGGGCCAATCAGCATGCGATCGGCGAAACAGAGCTGGCCTTTTACTTTTTCCGAGGCTCCCGCCTTGCATTGTCCTGCACCCCGTTTTCTTCCTATCTGAAGGCGGCGGCAGCAACAGCAGCAGCAACAGGGGAAAGGTCTACTGGGTCTTGCCTGGGTCCACCTTTCGTTTATTTCACGGGGCTGTCCTGTTAAAGGCGAAAGTTGAAAGTCAAAAGTCCCGGAGAGCCGCCGATGCTCCGCCGATGGAGATGGAGATGGACCAGGATAGGATAGATACAGTGGTAAAAGAGCCAAAAGTCAAAGAGTGAAAGAGGGGAGTCTTGCCGACCAATGGTGGGCTGGACACAATGGTCAAGGCTATCCCCGATTCCAAGTTTCCTGAAGTCTCCTTTTCCCCTTTCCGTTAGGATGGAGCATGCTATAATTACAACATCGTATGATAGGCAACGGGGGAATACCAATGCCCTTAGGTAAAGCATTGAGGGGGAAGCCGGGAACCACGGTAGCACGTCTCTATCAGAAAGTATCAGCACGAACGAGTCGAGTCAAGTACAGGTACGGGCGAATCGAAAGTGAAGGTGGGGACGCCCCCTTTTCCTTGCATTTTTCCTTCCCTCTTTTTTTCCGGGCAAGACAAGAGAGAGTTATGTTATGTTATGTTGTGTTGTGTTGTATTGTATTTCGCCATCGCGGCTTTCTCCGCCCTGGGGCCTTTCTCCGAGTCTCCGTGGGCAAAGGAAAGGTAAAAAACATGCAACCAATTTCCCCTTCCCAGTCCTCGACCCGAGATAGAATCATTGAGGTGTCATGAGGGCAGATAGCCTCCGATCACGGACGGTGGAGGTCTGTTGGGCTCCACCGACGCGTTCCTGTTCTCGTACCGTAACCATATTAATGTGAGACGGACAGTTGTTCACAGCTAGGAGCTATATCTATCGTCTAAATCTAACATCTGAATCAACATCTAACAATCCAGTAGTCTAACGGTGTATCTTGACAGAACTAGCTGCTAGCTGCTAGCTAACTGCTAACTCCGATGTAACCCATCAGGAAGCCGGCCCCAACCGCCTCGGCTCTCTGGCCTTCGCTTTGGCCCTAAAAACCCACCCAAACCACTAAAACACTAAAACCACTAAAAACAACCAAAAACCACCCAGAACCCACCCCAAACCTACCAGAACTCCACCGTCCACGCTAGCCCTGGTCCTCCCGAGGGTCGCTTCTGTTTCCCCCGGCTTGCACTAATCTTCTTCCTGCTCTAGTTGCACCGTGCCCGCTTCCCACTATTCTTGTTTGGGCCTCGTTTCCACCCACCCCCCGGTTGAGGTTCTGAGTTTCTGAGGTTCCTCGGGCACGCCATTCCTAGCAGCCTCTTGGCTTGGCTCCAACGCGGCCTCCGGCTTGCTTGAGCCTGTTTTAGCGCCGGTTCTCCCCCTCTTAACCACCCCCCTGACCACCACCCACCACCCACCGCCCACCAGCACCACCCCGTCGCCGTAACAGCGATCTTGGTTGGTACCCACGGAGCGTCGACGCTAGGTTCACTGTCGTGAGACGCGCCCGAATTGCGGGTAGACTAGTCTGATGGGAGGCTAAATCCAATATCACTAAGAGATCACTAAGGAAGCGTACATCTACTTTGTTCTCACTTCAAAGACGGAGCTTGATGCTCTTCGGGCTTGGGACACCGAATGGGAGAGAATTAAAATCTAAAAGAAAAGAATAATAATAATAGAAATAATAAATAATAAATAACAAATAATAAATAAAATAAAATAATGCTTTACATTAATACTGTAATGATTTTCGCCACTTTTTTTTTCTCCCCTTCCCCTCCCCTGGGATCCGCAGAAGAAAAAATTTCCCATCACACGGAAAATGGAACACTTAGCCGGGAGAGGGGAAAGGGGGCCACAGGACTGCCCTGGGTACTCGGAGGATTGTGTGGAAAGGGAATGGTCCAGGGTATATAATATATTCATATAATCAGGAATATTATTTCCTATATTATCCTATTATTATGCGCAGTACCTGGGTACTGATATCCAGACCTAGGGTACTAAGGTAGATACCGATCGTTTTATCGTGTAATCTCCAAAATTACGCCACTCCACCGGGTCCACCGCATCCTCGGATCCCACGAGGACGCCCTCAGCGCTGCCGAACGGCCTTTTAGGTCTAAACTTCCTTTTTTCCCCCTCTCCTCTTCAATCCGATTTTCTATTTTCTACTCTCTCGCTAGGAAGAACGAGACCGGCTCCCACCTTTGATCTCCCCCCGGTTCCTCGTGCTGACCGCCACCCTGCAAGGCGTCCTCGTCCTAAAAAACCGAACTAAGATTTAAGCATCGGGGCTTCGCTGAACGCGCCTGGTTCTACGCGTCGATCCCCTCGTCCTGCTTGTATCTGTATCTCCACACGATTGGGATCTGCGCCCTCTCCTTACCACCACCACCACCACTACCACCACCACCGCCACTTCCAAGTTGTACGTTACTTACTCTCGTGGCAAGCCTATCTTGGCTCCCTTGCTTGCTACTACCCCGACTCGTCAATTTCCCCGACTCCCATTCTCCCCTTCCCGCTTTTCAATCTTCACCTTCACCTTCACCTCCGCCATCTCGATTCCTACTCCCCTCCACCTCTCCCTCTCCCTCTCTAACGGTGACTCGACGCGTCTACAGATTTGAGCGCGCCCAATCCCTCCAGGAATCTGAATTTGTTCGGCTCGCGCGCGACCAAACTCTCTACCACCGTTTTATATGGACAACCGGCCCACCTCCGAGTACGCACAGTCAGGTTCGCACCACCCAGCACCGCCTGTCGACACACCTTCTGAACAACCTCCCGCAGACCAAACTTCGGCTGCTGCCACTGCTCACTACACTCACACCCCGCAACCTGAGGTGCGCTCGACTCAGTACACCCCCCAGCCCGAGGTCCGACCCGCCAATATCTCCTCATCCAACACTCCTCAGTCGGATTACGGTCTGAACGCGCCCCCGACTCGCTCGCCCGCTTACCAGGATTACCTTCCGCGCCCACCTCAGTCTTACGCTCCGAACTCCCAACCCGGTGGTGCCCCCGGTATGGCTCAAGCAACAAGTCCGTTCATGTCCACTGGCATGCCTGCCGCCCTGCGCTCTCCCCCGAACCTCAAGTCTGACGACGCCGTTCCTCTAGATCCCTCGCTTCCGGCCAACAGCCCTACCTACCCCCCTCCCTACTCCCCTTACCAACCTCAGGGACACGAGATGGCCCAGTATCAGGGCCACCCACCCCCTCCACACCAGATGTACTCGCGTCCGGACTGGCCACCACACTACGGCCAGGGACATCACATGCCGCCCTATGCTTCTCCTGCAACAACGGTTGGTTCTACCTCTCCCACTGCGACTGCTAGGCCGCGCCCTGGTCAGGTATGTTTTTGATGATCCTCCGACGTGTCTCCAAAGACTTCTGTAATTACCGTTGTCGGAGGCGCCTCTGGGCTCGACCCGATCAGAAGCTAGAAAGAGCATCGGGTTGTCCTCCTAGGGATCGTCAAAAACAACGCATCTCTCGCTTGCTGTTTCGATTGAGATTGCTTGACTCTGTTTTACCTGATCGCGTTGGCTGACAATTCAATTTGGTGATTTCCATAGGTCTATTCCTTCGTACCGATTCCTGGCGCGCAGCAGCACAAGCGACCCCGTCGTCGATACGAGGAAATCGAGCGCATGTACAAGTGTGGGTGGAACGGTTGCGAAAAGGCATATGGTACTCTGAATCACTTGAACGCCCATGTGACAATGCAGTCGCACGGTGCGAAGCGCACTCCAGAAGGTGAGTTTACATCTATTTTTCCTGCTCCGCGGCGTCAATTGGGCCCGATCTCTAGAAGTTGTCGCAAATCGCTACATTGGGGTTAGCGCCGGTACCTGCACGCTAGCGAGTTACACTAGATCTCGCGGGGCCGCAGTAGCGTGGGCGACGGCGTGGAAGTTAGGCTTGGTTAAGCTTGCCTCTTTATCCCTTTCCGCCACGTTACGCTATGCTGCGACGGCCTCCCCTTGCTGCCTGTCTCACCTCTTAGCTTCGTTCTTCCCCATACTGACCTTTTTCGCCTTTTTTAGAATTCAAGGAGATTCGCAAGGAATGGAAGGCTCGCAAGAAGGAGGAAGAGGCTTCGCGCAAAGCTGCCGAGGACCGTGAGCGTGTAGCTGCCCAGGCAGCACAAGCTGGCCAAGTCGATGGCCCCGGCCCCTCGGACCCTTCCCAGGGACAACCCCCGGCTTACGGTGGTGGTGTCCGCCCTCAGCTTCCTCCCATCGGGTACCAGCCCGCGGATAACCAGGTGCCTAGCCAGTATGGTGCCCCTGGTGGTGGAATGGTCTACCAGAGCAACGGACAGATGGGCTACCCTCCCAACTACCCTCACTCCCCGTACCAGAGCGGACCTGTTTACCAGCAACGTGAGTAAAACCACAAAAAAAAAAGCACCACAGCAAACCACGGCATCTTGTTTTGTCTCCCAGGACTGCGACTCCCTCCCATTTTGGATTTTATTTTTGGATTTCTCTCTCCCCCTCCCCCCTCTGCTTCGGTCCACCTTCACCCACGCCTACTCCCATCCCAGGAACGGTTGGCTGATTATTTGGCCTCCCGCCATGGCTATCCAGAGACTCAATCGACCGGCTACCCGCAATAATTACATAATTCGCCTCCTACGCTGTGGAACGGAAACTGCATCCTCCTCTTGTCTTGTTCCTATCTTCTTTTTTTTGGTCTTCTAATCACGATATCCCATTGCCTGACTCATGTCGTCTCGGAACCTCAGATCCCCATTCCCTTCCTTTCCTCAAGTCTTCTTTGCTCGATGATACCAACCTCTTGCGGCTTTAATTTGTTCAGTCAAAGAGTGTCTTTCCGGCTTTGTTTACCTGCGAAATTCTCTTTTCTCCTCCATTAGAGAGTCTACGTGCATTCAGCTCTGCAGAAGCAGCTCTGCCTCTTCATTTCTCTTATGCTCAAAAGCACCAGAATCAGTGGAGGGTACTTGTTTACTTCTGCTTGCTCGTTTGCCCTAAGGGTTGTGACTGCAGGAATCGGTTGGGTGGCGGACTTCGTTTTTGCATCAATGTTTGTGCCCGTCTTGTTGATGACATCTGTTATATTTTTTCTCTCTTATCGTGGGCATCTACCCCAAAACGGGTTTCTCTTCTTCTCTATATTGTTCTTGGGGGGGCTTTCGTTTGTTAATCATGTTCGATTTCTTTGCTTGCTTATGTCTCTATGGAAGTTTGCTACTGGCCAAGTTGTGCCTCCTCGCCTCTTCCTGCTTCTCCTTCCTCTCCTCTTTTCTTTTTCGTACATTATACTGTGCTGGGCTGTCCAGGCCTGGAATGTATTCTTGTACCCTATAATTTGTGGTGTATAGTCAGCTGGACTGTATTTTCATGGTTTCTTTTAGTACTTGATTTTCAATGAAAGAGGCACTTCGTTGCTACATGTTTCAAGCTGATAGTAGAAAAACGGGCGTAATAGTAAAACAGCAGTCACGAAAGCAGCTCGGAGAATAAGCAAGGAATAAAAAAGAGAAAAGAAAATACACGGTCAAACCCCAACCGTCTACTAGCGTTCCAGACCACGCCATCGTAATTTTCCTTAAATAAAGTTATTTTAGCCGTCCAGTCGGTTTCAAGATCCGAGAAAAAATACCCTAGGGATAAGTCCCAGCCTAAAAGTCACCGGCTCGTTCTCCACCGGTTCGGTTACTTGGCCGTTGGCTAGCGGGATCGGTGGTGCCAGCGCTAGTAACACGAAACGTTGTCAAAGCTCCAGACAAATAAAGTTAAAGGAATTCCAAGTTTAAGGCAAAAGTACGCTGTTTACGAGTCGCTGCCTTGCGCTAGGAAAGGTACAGCCTTTGCGGTTGCACGGCTGACTGGATTGTGACGTGCGGTACGGGTTGGTGGCTAGCGGATAATATTGAGAATAGGGTTGTAGGACGCTGGCTTAGATAGGATTTGAGTATTTCGGCGCCTTGAAAGGCTTAGGATGGTGGTGTTTAGGATATGGGGATTGTCCTCAGTGGATTTGGGGTCTGAGACATCTGTGTGGGATGGGTTTGTGGGCATGTTTGCTTTTTCTATCTTCTATTGTGACCGTGTGCTTTTGACAAGTTCTTTTGTACAGCAAATGGAGTATTCTAGGAAATGATTTTGTAGATTTGGAGAAGAGAGCACGGCTGTAATCTAAATATACACAGCAGCTTCAAAAGAGCTATAATACTGACAAAGTATTATTTAATATTTAATACAGCAAATTTTCTCCCCCGGTGACGCAAGAATGGGGCCACCAGCGAGACGGGATTCGTCCGGCATTAGTATTGTGACGGGGCTAGTCACAGATGTGATTGAAAGGAAGCTACGGTGTACAGGTACAAGACGCGCACTATGTCCGTGGCGCAGTCCTAGATGGGGATCCTTGCGTCTCCTCAATTGGGATTAGTGTGGCTGCCACCCACCACGTGGGCGAGGCTCCCCTGCAGATCCTGTGAAGTTTGAGATGCGTTGATTTGAGACGGTAATTAGTAGTTGTGCTCGAATGGATTGAATTTGCTGGTTAGACTCGGTGCTTTGGAAGGGTGTCGTACGGGTTGGGAGATCCCTGAAACCAAATTGGAGATAGTTCAGGGTAGTATAGTACACCAGAGATGTAAATGTCTCTGTGTAGGGACTTGGTGGCAATTAAAGTTTGGGGAAATATGGGGGGTTTCCCATGATCGACTTTACCATTGATGATCTTCCTTTCGCATCTCAAGGCGATGATACTTGTACCACATAGTGTTTTTGATGTATGCATATGTTGAAGTGTTAAAATCAGTAGATATGAATAATTTTACTACTGGAGACAAGTTAGATAAAAGCGCTAGTTTAATAGGGTTGAGTCTTGACCACATTGGCTGCTCAGGTTGTTGTTACTTGCAGGGGTGCATTTTGAATTGAAGGATCTCGAACCTCTTACATGAATAGAGTATACTCCATTTGACAAGCCAATTGATGGTTTGGACCCAGCTCTGATCTTTTCAGTAGTCTTGTCAGATATTTTGTCAGTGGCCATTTCAGTAGTTTTGTGGCGTTGCCACCCAGCTGCTCTCGAAGGATTGCCAGAGGCTACTGATATGTCATGCATCTGATTGAGAGTCAGCGCCATGTTGGAATGCATATGTTGTGCAGTGGCCCCTAAGCCAGAACCGGGCTAATGCAGATCAGGGCGTACCGCAGTTGAGGCCCGGGAACTAGTATGTACTGTAAGTCTGGCAATACTGGTAGAATGTAGGGTCTAGCGGCCCGCAGCTCCATGCCTTCAAGTTAAACTGTTTGGGGTTAGTCCTGCCGCGCCATGTGCTCTTTTGGCCTGAGGCGTTCAGATCAGGTGACATATGGTGCCTGATACACCAGGACTACATACTAGCCCGATCGGGACTAGCAAAAAGACCTCCGAGAAATTGTTGCGGACTTCCGCAATCGCGCAAAACAGACCAGAGCCAGTTCAATCTGGCCGCTTTTCACACCCAAAAAGCCCTTGCAGAGATTTCTCTCCTGAACGCGCAATATAAATTGTGAGCATAAATCACTGGCAGCCTGATACCAGATCTCAAACCTGGTGATGGCAGGCCAAATTCCAGTCTCGACCCTGAGCAGAGCTTTGCGCAGTCGAGTGATTCGCCCACGCCCCGCGTTTGGAAGCGCTCAATGCCTCCAATCAAGAATACCTTCGCAAATTAGCCGACCATTCTCCTCGCAAACCACCGCCGACGAATCCACCCCTCTCGAAATTGATCGCGAGCATGAGACGTCACCTCCCTCACAGCCGGCACGGTCACCTGGCGATGGAGAATATGTCGATAAGAAAGAATCGGAGGATCGGGTGCGGGGAAGGAACTCCAAACAGAAGTCAGAGGAGCAGATTTTGATGGATATTGCCTCCGCTTCAGTGACCCACGGGGCTACCTTCTCAAGCAAGTCGATTGCGCTCGAGTTGAAATGGGTAGTCGACCCAAAGGACCTGGCAGATCGAGTCGGGCGTCTTCTGCTTACCGATAATGTGGCCCAGGCTGCTGCTATGACTCGAGAGGCACAGCGCAGACAGTTAAAATGTGACCAGGCATGGAATCACCTCATGCGGTACGCTATGGATAAGGGCTACCCCGACGTTGCATTCAAGTTTTATAATGATGTGAGTACATTCTAATTCCCAATGTCCTGAATGCATCCAGGATAGCTTCTGCAACATTCAGATGGTCATGAACATCCATCGCTTACATATTCACTTGTTTTACCCGGCAGATGAAAAAGCGAGGCAGGATGCCAAATGCCAGAACATATACAATTATGCTTCAGGGTTTCAGTAGAGCACCGCCTTCGCGTGCTATTGTCAAGAAGGCTGAAGCCGTATATCGATCCATATTTTCGAAACAATCGGATGTCAAACCCAACATCATTCATTCAAATGCCATGCTTGGAGTATGCCAGCGCCATGGTGACATGGACACACTCTGGCGGATTGCTGGGGAAATGCCAGATGAAGGTTCCGAAGCGCCAGACATGAGAACATACAGTATCATTTTGGCTGCACTCCAACATGCTGCTCGTAATGACATCCAAAAAATGGACGCTAGCCAAATCGACCAGATCATTGCCCGCCAAGAGAAAATGGTCGTCGAGGGCAAGAGAATATGGGCTGATATCGTTTACCAATGGACAAATGATGGGCTGGAGCTCAATAATCAGGTCGTGAATGCGATGGCTTATCTGCTTCTTGACGGTGTTCACGACAGTGATTTCTATGATGTCTTGGCTCTTTATAATCAAACAATGGGGGTGCCTATTCTTGCGAAGAAACCGCCAGCAAACCCCAGTGCCGCTCGCCGACGAGCTGCCTTCAAACTCACGACCAGCTATCGGGACCAAACACAAGTTCGGAAAATGGACGAATCCACCAAACCAGCTTCACATGCTGAAGATGTCCCATTTGTGGATGAGCATAATAGACCCATACAGCCCGAGTCCGAGAACAAAGAGCGCAACCCCGAGACATCAATGGAGGAAGAGGACATGGAGGAGGAAAACTTCGAGTCGCTCTTCGAGCCCATCGCCACTGAAACTCAAGATCCGCCACTGAAGCCTGACAACAAGGATCTTACCATGTTGTTAAATGCTTGCTTCAACATGACCCAAGCATCTGGGCAGGGCCAGGATTATTGGAATCTTTTGACTAAGGACTCATCCAGGCTCCTCATCAAGCCGGACGAAATCAGCGCTATGGAATATATCCGTCTCCTTCGTCAGACTCGATCCAGCAAGGTTGCTCTCAAAGTCATTCGCGAGCAACTTCTCCCCGCAGGCATGGCAAGTGGCAAGCTTTTCCACGTTGCTTTCGCGACTTGCCGTCGTGATCGCCGCAATAATGCCGTTCTTATCTATGCAAATGAGCTGTTTGACATGATGCGCAAAGCCATGGTTCTCCCTGACCCCCGAGTACTTCAGGGCTATTTGAGTTTGATCCAGACATTATCGGAGGACCCACAGTCCCTCTTGCATATGCGTGGTCTGGAGATGGAGAAAAGGTCAAAAAATCAGACGCTGCAAGCATTAGGCAAAGAACTGCAGGCGAAACTGCGTCTCTCTGCCCTGGCCACACTGCGTCCTCATGTAAATCAACTTCACGAGGCCATGGGACACGGCAAGCCTGCCCCTAGAACCCGCTGGAATGCGCTCAAAAGTGGCAACGGAAGCATATCTGGCGGAGACTGTGTCAAGGTCATGTCTACGATTCGCCTATTGATCGACGAGACATTGAAGCCTGAGTATAAGCAGTTCATCCCCAAGGATGAGCGCAAGATTCTCATGGCGGAGTCGAGCATGCTAAAGATGTACTCCGGTAAGGACATTCTCAAAGAGTTCCGCGGCAAGCTTATCTTCCCTACTACGGTGCAACGAAATGCCTTCAGAGAGCAGCAGCAGGAGATGATGGAGCAGGCCTGGAAATCGTCCCGAAAGGAGATGCTTAGCAAGCCAGAGAAGCTTTCTCAGAAACACGAAGCCGAGACTCAGCCTGACGTCGAGACCAAGCCTGAGGTCGAGGCTAAGCCTGAAGCTGAGACCAAGTCCGAAGCCGAGACCAAGGCTTCAAATCAGCCTTAAGCTCGCGATTCGCGTGAATTGGCGTGGCCTGTGTGGTCTTCCTGTATTATAATAGTCTTTTATACCTGTATATCAGTCGCCTAGGTCCAAAGGCGCGGGGCATTTGCATATGTACAACTAGTTAGAGCATCTCATTTATATTGCGAACATACAACAATTCATTTTTCACAAATTTACTATTCTCAGAAACTGCCACAAATTCCGAGGTTATTACAATTTGCTTCTACATCCACAGAGAAGGATGGGCAGGAGATAGTTGAAAATCATGAATGAAACTTGTAACCTCGAGATAGAGCCTAGCTAATTGCCAAGAATTGATTGTGAGCACGTCTTTACTCCACACTCTGACATGTACGACATTGTACAGCTGACAGAAACTGCGGCGAGTCACGCCATTC
This sequence comes from Penicillium sp. G339, assembly GCA_027569595.1. Classification (NCBI taxonomy): domain Eukaryota; kingdom Fungi; phylum Ascomycota; class Eurotiomycetes; order Eurotiales; family Aspergillaceae; genus Penicillium; species Penicillium sp. G339. Next base: position 683,981 of record JAPDFJ010000010.1, read on the forward strand.
TATCACGAATGGCGGAATAGTACAGCTCTAGAAAGATGGAGGTTTTGACCCCTCATTTTGGTGCTCCAATTCATCCGGCCTACCAGAGCGAAACTTGGGTCAGTGCCGATGCATACCATTTCTCAGAGCAGGCATGGCTCATAGGGAGATTCGAAGGTGTTACGTTTTTGGCGGAGATTATTGCGAATACCTCACCTACCATACGCTATGCCGATACCCGATACAAAGGCACCTTATGGACTTGCTCTTTTGACAACTCGGAGGGTTTCTGCTCGTTTATTTCATTTTGAATGGCGCGAGGTCGGCAATCCTTTGATTAAATATCCGAGCAACGCATGACTGGGGTTTCTTACTTGGCTTATACGGATAGGACTGCTCATAACCACCGAGCCTAGAAATAACAGAGGGCATTGAAAGTGTTTGGGAGTATTGAGCCCAGTATAGCGGTATTGGCCATTGATCGTTCAATACATACCTTTCGAGCTATGGGGGACATCAGCGTGTCCAGTGGTCAAGATGGCGCTACCAAGGGTAACAAAAAGCACATCTTAATCAACGCTTTTGATATGTCTACAGTGGGACATTTGTCTCCTGGCCAGTGGAAAGTACGTCTAATGAGCTATATGTGTCACCTCTCGCTGACAGATGTAGAATCCCAAAGACAAATCAGCGACAAAACGCACACTGGAGTACTGGATTGACCTGGCAAAGCTGCTGGAGCGGGGAGGAATCAATGCGCTCTTCCTCGCAGACACAACGGGAGGTTATGATACCTACGAGGGGAAGATTGACGAGTGCATTCGACGAGCGGCGCAATGGCCCGTGACAGATCCAACAATTGTGAGTGACCAAAGCACAAGCACAAGGAGATATGGGCTGATTCAACCGTGCTAGCCTATCTCTGCAATGGCCGCTGTAACCAAAAATCTTGCTTTTGGTATCACAGCTTCCACTTCGTTTGAACAACCGTTTCTCCTAGCAAAACGGTTCTCTACCTTGGACCATTTGACCAAGGGTCGATTGGGCTGGAACATTGTCACCTCGTACAAGAAAGGGGCTTTCAAGGCAATTGGCCTTGATACCCCCATTGAACATGATGAGCGTTACCAACAGGCCGACGAATTCCTGAGAGTGCTCTATAAGTATGTGCCGAATACCTTATTTCTGAGGAGCATACCCAGACTGACCAGCCATCTCCATGAAATAGGCTTTGGGAAGGATCCTGGGCACCAGATGCGCTTTCACCCAACCCAGAAGAGGACTCCTATGTTGATCCCGATAAAGTTCGTCAGATCAACCACAAGGGAAAATACTACGCGTTAAATACACGCCACATTGTCGACCCGTCGCCTCAGAGAACGCCATTTCTATTTCAAGCAGGTACTTCACCAGCGGGCTCGGCCTTCGCATCGACTCACGCGGAGGCAATATTTGTCTCTTCCCACTCGCCGGAGGTATTGCGGCCCAAAATTGAGAAGATACGTCAGCTAGCAGCTGAAAATGGTCGTGACCCGCAGTCGATCAAATTCTTTGGTACCTTTACGCCGATAGTGGGAAGAACTGATGAAGAAGCCCAGGAGAAGTATGAGGAGTTGAAGAAGCATGCCTCCGTAATTGGGGGTCTTGTGCTCTTTAGTGGATGGACCGGCATAGATATATCCAAGATACCTCTTGATCAAGAGATTACAGCCGCGGATTCCCTGGAAGCTAACCGGGTGACTAGTCTTCTGGACTCATTGCTGAAGACGAGCAAGGATGTACCACGTTGGACGCCTCGTATTGTTGCAGAAAAAGCTGCTATCGGCGGTCTTGGGCCTGTAGCCATTGGAAGTCCGGCCACTGTCGCAGATGAGATGGAACGCTGGGTCCAAGAGGCTGGTCTTGATGGGTTCAACATCAGCCATGTCACTACCCCAGGGACATTCGAGGATCTGATTGACTTGGTCATACCGGAGTTGCGAAATCGTGGCTTATATCCTCAGCTCCCATCGCCCTGCGACGAGCCGCTCACAGCTCGTGAGAAGGTTTATGGACGTGGTCAAAAGGAGCTTCGAGATGATCACCCCGCGACTCGCTACAAGTACGATGTGTACCAGGAAGAGCCACCATATGTCGATAGCGCAGAGCCTGCCTAAATTTGGCCATTCAAGAAGGAGAGAGAATGGAAAGACCTTGGGATAGGAGACTGTGGCGCTTGAGTAGTTGTAGTGGTTGTCTAGATGTCAACAGCCTGAGTTACATGTATAGCGTTACATAGGTAACCACATATTTGTATGGGGAAAGGCACGGGCCCTGGTAATATTACGGGCGGTGACCACCCGCGGCGGGCAACGTAATGCCACTCTAGCCTCTCCGGGACAGCTTGTCCATCAACACTGCTTCACCTCTTCCACTCCTCCCGGCCTTGCTTCTCTGGACCTCCTCGTCAAGGAGGCGATGCTCCTACAGTGAATAATCATCAGTTTTAGTCGAGAATATTCCCGCGCCAACCAACCATGGCTAGTGTGCAACCAGGCCATTCACATGGCGACCTGCACGACGAGGAGTCGCTTCTAGAGGACGATCTGATCGAGGCTGACGATGGTGAGTGCTTCAAGTAAAATCACTGGCCTGGTGGCCATATTGCTTTACCGACTCTATTTTGCTAACCTGTTGCGCACCCTTTAGCCATCGATGCCGACGACCCCCTGCACGATACCTCCGACACAGCCCCTCTACGAGGCAACATTGAATCGGATAACAACTCTAGAGGTGGACGGGGCGCAGGATATGGCAACTATTTGACATCTTCTATCCCTGGCGAGGACCGCCGCGCCACTCAGAACACTATCGATGAGAGTGTTTGGGCCACCCTGTCGCGAGACCTGGTCGCCGTGGGAGAGAAGATGCGCCAGGTGCTGTGGCCCAAGTATCTGCTCGGGGGTATGTTGCAGCGTGGTGGTGGTGGCATCAACGATGCTGCTGAGAGAGGTGAAGCAACTGGATTCGGCCGTAACCTGCGCGGGCTCGTGGGACGCTGGCCGGATGCCGACGTGGTCCTGCAGGGAGGTATGAGTGAGGGATTGCGCGATTGGGATCTTTGGTACGCTTATTCTATTCCTACCTGTGCGCTTGGCATAGTGGTATAAACTGACATTCTCGATTTCGCAGGGGTCCTCTGGTTTTCTGCTTGGTTCTAAGTCTTTTCCTCTCTATTGCGCATGGAGATCAATCGTCGGCGGTCTTTTCGGGTGTCTTCTGCATCGTGTGGATGGGAGAAGCCGCTGTCACCCTTCAGATCAAACTTCTTGGTGGTAAAATGTATGTTGGACTTGACTCTCGCTTTGCGTCCGATGAATGTACTTGGACTACACTAATGCGATACTTCTGCCTCCAGTTCCTTCTTCCAGTCGATCTGCATTATCGGCTACACGCTTTTCCCACTGGTGATTGCCGCCCTCCTCAGTGCTCTCGGTCTCCCTACAATCGCCCGAATCCCCGTCTACCTCGTGCTCGTGGCGTGGTCTTTGGCCGCAGGTGTCAGCATCCTGGGCGGTTCTGGAATCGTCCGAAATCGCGTGGGTATCGCGGTGTACCCGCTATTCATGTTCTATATTGCGATTGGATGCCTGTGTTTTATTAGTTAGAGGGCGAGCTGTGTCTTGTTCTCCGGTCAAGAAAAGCCTCGGCCTCTCAATGTTGGGTTCCAAGGCGCAAATGATCAACTCATGCGAAGGATTTCCGTGTTAAAACGCGATTAGCACTTGTACACATAGTCAAATGTCACAGCTGATTTCGACTGCTTTTGCATAGCTTGCTGCCGTCCATATATCCATAGTATCGAGCCTGTAACCGGTTTAGGGTTCTATTGCTTACTCCTGGGTCAAACTCCTAGGAACTTGATATAGAGCCAACGGCTGCCTAAGTGAATAATGTCAAAGCGTTTTTTGCTGCCTCGACTTCACTCCAACAATCAAACAGTGTTAATGAACTGGCCTTCAATTAACTAACAGGTTGATGTAGACCTCATTGGTTAACATTCCCGCCCCCTTAATATACCTTGTCTTCCATGCATACACTATGATATCTTCCTATTTATAGTGCAAGCAATGCGGGTTGCTCCACCTTATAAGTTGCTAAGTGAAGTTAATTATGCGTCATATTGAGCGGGGTTCTCAGCCACAATTTTTCCAAATTTCTTTAACAATCATCCTCTCAGGCTATTTCCCACTTCACTTTTTGAGATTCACATAACCACGAAGCAACGAAGAAATGGCGCTCACGAACCAGAGTCTTGAAAACGCTCTCCAAGCCCAAATAGCTTCTCCACCAAATATATCACTACAAATGCTTGGAACGCACTTGTCTGCAGAACAAACCGAGGTTGATTTTGACATCTGGATTGATTTTTCCAAAGACGCGAGAATCAAATCTGGGAAGTTCTTGACAAGCAATGAAAGCGACCTTCGCTCTTGGAGTCAGACTGAGGCACCTGATGAGAGTTTCTTAACCACATCATATGGCTGGATTAGAGATTGGCTCAGTAACGTTGGTAATGAAAAAAGGTACCACCTCCAGATCTACGATATGTTTAATTACATTCAACTAATCTACAATCAGTTGGACTGTGCGCAAATCAGTTTTTCTCCATGACGAGGAATTCACTGCTCTAAAAACTCACGTAGAGAGTCTCGCACGCAGAACTGCATATGGCGGTTCTACAAAAGTTGAGATTCACACTCAACCCGTGGAGACGGGTATTCCTGAGCACACCGCGGTGGTTCATACAGAATGGATCCCTATAAATCCTTTCATTTCCACAGAAAACCCATGGGACATCAGGGTGATGAATGCAATGGTTGATCGTAAAAGGGGCTTTATCTCTCTTGACGACTCACGACCATTCCATGGAAGATCATCTCTTCGAAGGGCCATGAAAGAAAATAACACTGCTACTGTCGTATCTCGGGACCGACACGAGGATGGATTTGAGTATAAAGTGTTAAAATTCTCAAATTGGGGGGCTGATAATTAGTCAAAAGAATTATGATCGGTAATACTCTATCTCAGTTGACCCTACAGCTCTTTGAAATAAATAAATAAAATCGTCCTCCGGCCTCCCTTTCCATGTGGCACTGGGAAACTAGCCAAGGAGGTTCGGCTGGGAGAATATGTGCTTGCTCCCTGCGATGAATGTCTCCAGCATGGACTATTGAATTTCCTTTCTGACATGCATTCATGCTATTTGCCTAGAGCAACAATACCTTTTTCTCTCTGGGTCCTACGACCACTATTGTGATGATTCGATTTCTTTTGCTTCCCTTCAAACGTCGACTTCCAACAATTGTTGTCTTCCTAACTCAGCAACCATACGTAACCCTAACTCAGAAAACATACAATACTTCTTGCATACCAGTTGTAAAGAATTTGAAGACACGGTGTTATATCAACTTAACTCATCAGATTACCAACAGGATAGATCTTTCCTCTTAGAGTGCTTCGGTTCATCTAATTCTGACACTTGAATCGATTAGCGTCGAAATCTCGCAAAAACATCACATTGAGTGTTAGCATCTAATCGAGCTCTCTCTTAACAGCTATAAGGCGGTAGCTCGCTGCTAACATTTTGCAATCATCCCACAAAGGGAGATTTTCACAATGCTATATACTGTTTAGTACAAGTTCTACTTATAGTCAATTATGACTGGATTTAGGTCCCGGTACTGACGTCGCATCTTATCACAAATGACCGCTTTTCAAGTTCTCTAGGTTGCGCATCAACATTCGATATAGACGTTGGCTTTCTCGTATCATCGCCCTTGGGCCTCTCTTTTACATCATAGGTGAACCCTTCCGGAAGTTCAGGAACGTCTTCCGTAGTTACAATTTGGGGATGATTCGTGCCGCGACGGGTAGTTGGAACTGATGTCGTGCTACCAGGACCAACGAGGATGGCAACAATGGTGAAGTTAATGAGGAAACCCATATTGCGGGGTTTCAATGATCAGATCTGACTAAACAGAATTTTTTTTGAATGATGATACCAAATCAAACCCGGTATCCAGCCGGCTCGAAACTATATATGCCTTCCAGTAACCTATTTATGAAATATGTCCTTGCAATATATTGGTGCTATACTGTGGGTTGTTATGCGAGCTATATCATAAGTTATACTATAGGTTATAGTATTTAAGTAGAATTTATGACATTTCACAATTATTCGTAGTATATATAGCTTTTAGAAACGTAAAGCATAAGTAGTTCTCTGTCATCCCATCCTGACGGACCATATCTTTGTTCTAAGCCGTACTCTCCAAGTTTCATATCTGAGGTGACCTACATAGCACACACGGCACAATGCGTCATCTTTTCAGTATATTCATCTTGTCCTTCCTCATAGCTGGGTTATCTACAACCTCAGACAAAAACGGATGCCACAAGTGGTAAGTTATTTTGCTCAAATCCATTATCAGTATACGTCTCTAACTGCATAATAGAGCCGGTCCACATGAAGGCCGTCCCAAGAATATTTGCCGCTGTCCAAATGGTATGTAAATGATTAACATCATATCAGGGATTGAATGATACAGCTGTTTGGCAAAGCTCATGCTTTTCATAGAAAATTGTTATAACGATATAGACGGCGGCGTCTGCGAGGATCCAAGCGAGCAGATTGCCTGTATCATCTGATAGGTCCATAACACAAAGTCATGTTCAAAAGAGATGTATAATGTATTAGGGTGACAATAAATGCGGATCAACAGGCGCTTCTATGACTAGGGTTCTGCACAGCTGACCCCTCCAGCAGCAGCGTGGAAAGAATAAAACCCTGACCAAAGTGAAGCTTCCAGCTCAAAAGCTGATGGAGGCTCAAAGATGCTTGCTGCCTGATCCATGCAACAAATATGTAAGTTGCCAGCACACTCCATATACATAATGGTTATTATTATTATTATTATGATTATGATTATTATTATTATCATTGTTATCATTGTTGTCGATGGAAGCCCTTCACTCAACCGTTTGCTGCGGGGCGGAGCGGTGACGGGACAACGACGACTTGACTTCCTCCTTTCCTTTCAACCTCCCTCTCTTTTTCTCCCATCCCCACCAAGTTCTCGACCCTGGTTCGGCTGGCCTGAATCGCTTTAATAGTCTCCTCGACCATCGCCTCGACACGATTCTGCGCCTCACTGCCCATCTATCATTAGGCACTGCTACAACCACTTAGCCCACAGCTCCGTCTTCGGCTCCGACAACTGTGTGTTATGGCCTCCGCCTCGGATGAGCCGAAGCCTTCGGCGGGTGGTGAGTATTTCTCGACCTGAGCAGGTTGCTGCGCAAATACTTTTGGGTTGCTGGGATTGTTGCTGGTGTCGCAGGGAAGACTCGGAGAATGAGCAGAGCAACATGGCAGAGCCGGCGGGTAAGCGCCCTGGCGAGCGAGTTCCATCGTACCCCTCTCTGGGCGTTGCGCTTTCATCCGGTGTCTTTCCTTTGCGGTACTGCTTCATTCTCATCGATCTCGCCCCCGTTTGATCTGTTCTTGCGCCTTTTCAATCTTTTTTATGAGATCTGACAGAGTTTATCGTCGCGCAGTGACCACTCAAGATCCTCAGTCCCCACCCTCCGACAACGACGGTGGCGAGCGCCCTGTTCGCAAGCAGCTCAAAGAAACCACCATCGAGTCCACCCCATCCAAAGAGAACGGCAGGAAGCGATCCTTTGAAGAATCACGCGACGGTCCGAATGATGCCCCCGAGAATGGCGAGAACAGAAGGAAGCGATCGCGGGAATGCACGCCCAACGGCGGACAGTCTTCCGCGCCCGCCCAAAACAAGGATACAAACGATGCTACCTCTGGCCCAAATGTGAGTGAGAACGAACCCGAACCCGAGTGCCCCCTCCCGGCCACCCCAAAGGACCTGGCCAAGGAAGACCCCATAACCGAGGTGGCCCAAACGGAATCCCTGGAGATGCAACTGGATAATACCGCGAGATATCCGAGGACTGCGGAACAGCAAGAGTTGACCGGCGACTCTATATGGGAGACAGCTAGTGAAGTCTCTGATGGATCCGACGAAGGTGCTGCTAGCTCCGGGCTTCATGAGCCCAATAAGTCTGAAGTCAGGGACCCTCGCGAGCCTCATAACCCTGAGAGAACCGAGCATCCTTGCTCCCAGAACTCCAAGAGGTCCAGCAGTCCCAGCGAGCTCAATCCTGAAGAATTTTCTGGCCCAGAGAAACCCGACAGGCCTGAACCTTCGACAACCATGATGGCCCAGGAACACCATGAATCCGATATACCCAAGAAGTCCAAGGAATCCAACATTTCCACAGAATCAGAGTCCGATGAAAATCACCCGGCACCCGAAGAGATCCCAATGGGGCCGGATGGATTTGAGGATCACCCAAAGTTAAAGCCCAATGATTCCAGTGAAGCCAATTTGCCGGACAATTATAATACGCCCGTTGGTGGTCCGGTGGTCGAGGACATCGTTTATACCACCCAGAAATCGGCATCTGAGAAAGCTGTGGACCGTCTCAATGATCATAGTGGACCTCAGTATTCTGCTGGGCCTCAGGAAAAGCCCCAGGGCCCCATTTTCTACCCAGAAGTCCTTTCAGAACATCGAAGCCCGAGATTTAATAAGCCAAAAACTAGGAACGAGGACGACGTTAACACTTATGTTTCATCACAGGAAATCTTGAAACCCGAAGCCGACGAACCTACCAAGGGCCCAACGAAGAAGAGAAGCAGAGAACAATTGGAGCGGGAATCGCCTCAGAAGCCAGAGGCGGCGAAAGATTCAGCGCAGGGGTCTACACCGGAAAAGAATGCTACTGTGAAATCAGCAGTTGCAGATGAAAGGGAGAAGAAGCGACACCGTGATGATTCAGAGGAGCGCGAAAGTAAAACCAATAAGGTTCGTTTGTTTGTTATCTTATTCCAGGCTCTCTCTTGATATAACTAATCATGGGATTAGCTCTTTTCTACAAGTGCTTTCGCAAGCGCAGCAGCCGATTCCCCTTTCGCAAAACTAGCCGGGGTAAAATCACCATTATCCGCAGAAACACCTGCCGATGCCGATAAGCCGGCCTCCAGCTCCGCATTTGCAGGATCTGCGTTGGGTGGCTTTGCCGGCTCTGAAAAGTCTCCGTTTGGCACCCTTGGAGCATCGACATCCTCCGTCTTCAAATCAGCTAGCCCCTTCTCAGCTGCCTCTGGTACGACTGGATTTGGTGGAATTGCAGGCGGATTTGGGTCTGCTGCTGCTCCCAAGTCTAGCTTCGCATCTCCCAATGTCTCTTCCACCTTTGGCGAGACCAAGACCAAACCCCTAGGTGCTGAAGAATCTGAGAATGAGGAAGATGAGGGCGAAGGCGAGGAGGAAACCAACACGTTCGAGGCGGCTAAAACTGACGAGCGTTTCTTTGAACAAACTAGTATGTTCTCCGCACTCCCCATTGCTTCACGTCCAGATGTACTAATTTAGCTCTCTAGTCGAAACTGGCGAAGAAGAAGAGAAGACTATCTTTGCATGCAAGGCGAAGCTGTTCTCTTTCACTGCTGGCGAGTGGAAGGAACGCGGCCTTGGCACTTTCAAGGTCAATTCTCGGGACGTTGGTGGGAAGCAGGTCGGCCGTATGATTATGCGCGCTGACGGTGCCATGCGCGTTATCCTAAACAGCCCTGTCTTCGAGGGCATGAGCTATGGAGATTCTAAGAACAAGCCCCCTACCAACAAACAAATTCTACTGGCTAGCACAGAAGGGGGTCGCACTGTCCCTCTGCTGCTTCGGGTAAGTCACCAGCCTGATCACCGGTCTTACGTGCCCTAGTCACTAACACTTTCCCATAGACCCCCAGTGAATCTTATGCGCAGGATCTGTACAAGGCTATCCGGAGGCTATTGACGGGGGAAGAAGAAGATGATGATGAGAGCAATGATGAAGACGAGTGATGGATTTAGATGTCCGGTAACCTGTGATTTAAACCTAAAAGAGAAAGGGTACACTAGGGCTCGGTGCATCTGGAGTTTGCGCGATCACTATGGTGAGCGATACCTGATTATTAGCGATTATGAATTTCATTAGTTGCAGGCACTTATATTCAGCCTTCTTGTAATGGGTTTCCTCCAGGCCTAGTCTGCCAGTAGATGTACAAGTGGAAGCTGTTGAATTCAAAATAGCTAGTGCATCATGATTACTTCTTAACCGCAACCACAAACAGCCGAGGATAACGTAGTAACACACGACCATCAGCACAAGAAGGATATGCTTCTTGCAAGCGCTTCAAATATTCCCTCAAGAAGCCATCCTTTTCTTCCGGCTGTAAGGGATCTAAGAATGGCCGCAGGCCAGTACCCTTGACCCACTCAATAATGGCTTCGTGGTTCTCGAGAGCGTGGTAGTAACTGGTGTGGAAGATATTGACCTGGGAGGAAACGGGCTTGAGTTGATCATAGATCTCCAATGGTGTTTGGAACGTATCCCGACCAACGCTTGCAAGTTTCGCTGCCCACGGGCCAGAGGAGGCAGTTTCCCGCATCAAGACATGCGATGGCTCTGCGAGATTGTCAGGGACTTGGAGGGCGAAGACGCCGCCAGATGGTTGGGTGGCCATCAGCCTCTTGACAATTTCAAAGCGTTCTTCCTTCTTGAGCCATTGAAACACGGCATTGGAATAGAAGAGGTCCACTGCGCCTTGGGGCGAGTAAGATGCTAGGTCTTCCACGGTGAAGTCAAGGTGAGGAAGTGTCGCCTTGGCTTTGCGGATCATGTCTGGGGATGAGTCGATTCCCTCCAGCTTCGCGTCTGGATAGCGGGACTCTATGACGGCGGTTGAGTTGGCGGGGCCACAACCCAGGTCTACCACTCGCTTGGGGGATGCGAGAGAGACCCGAGAAAGGAGGTCGCGGGCTGGGAGAGTCCTCTCGTCCTCGAACTTGAGGTATTGCGCTGCGCTCCAGTCGTGGAGGGGGTTAGCCCCTGTTGATGTTGATGTGGACATTGGTCGGTAGAAGCGTGGAGATGGAGACACAGAGAAGACTTTCTGAGAGTGTTGGAACAATCTTCTGGAGGATGATTGAATGTGGCAGGACATCTCGCGGAGAACAATGTAATGCGTGGTAGTTGGAGGATGAAGGGATTGATGGAGCAGGCCGACTATATAAGCCTACACCGGGGAAACTGGGGAAATGTGCGGCTAGTTGCCGATTCGCTGAATGCTACACGAGGCAGTTGTCAAGCTCCTAGATCGGCCAATGTGGTAGATTGTTAACATCGAGGGCCGATACAATGAATTCAGCTGAGGTCCGTTCCAACAACCATTGAGTCATGTTCATCTTGGATCCCTTACAGCAGCAAATGAGTCGCGGCCAAAACTGCCGATAATCGGCGTGGAGAGGACATGATGCAAATCGGATGGAAAGCCGAACTTGTGTCGATGTGACAATCGGCCCGAAACTAGCAAGACTCAGTAGAAGCTGCTGATTTCAATGTGTCGTTTCTGATGGGCTGTTGTGTAGGGGGGCCTCTGGGTGAGGTATAGTTGGTCGTTAGTATGAGCAGTAGAGGAAAAAATGGAGAGCATCAAGATGAACACCACACGCAAGGATATGCCTATATAAAAGAACTTCACTATCTTTATGATCTCACTCTTCTTCCATTCCGACCAGATCATTCTCCACTTCACCTCACTTGCTTCTTTCTGACTTGCTTCCACCCCAGAGTGAGCACCGCCAAATCAGGTTATAGAGGCACACGTGACCACGCGCATCCCGGCTTTTCACCTCGCAACATCAAGCTTGGTGATCACATCCAACCTCGACTTCCTAGGAGATCACTATGGGGCGCCAAAATGGCGGAGACCTTAGAATCATTCTCGCAATCTTTGAAACGAAAGAAAGCCCAAGATGAAGACCCTCAAGCTCCGGAGAAAACTGGGGCAAACGCGTCACTGCAATCGATAGAACCCGAATCTCTCAGCGCGCAGGAGTCCCAATTATCAAACAACGGCAAAAAGAAAAAGCCAAAGACAGAAAAAGGCAAAAAATCAGTTTCAAATGGGAATCCCAAAGCTCCCAAAAAGCGAACTCCGTCCGCGGCATGGCCTGATGCCTTTAAACACCTTTCACAAACCCATCGTGCCCTGAATCTGGTCTATACCTTCTGCTGCACGCGCAAACACTTTGCAACCACGTTCGACAATATTAGAAAGGCAGTCCAGGCCCAGCTTGGCAAAGGACAGCAGCTCACCGTGGAAGATGTGGCCAGGGTCAAGGCGCTAGTTCCGCAGGCTGTTCGCTTCGAATACGTCGATGAAGCAAGTCTCGAGGTCATGACCGTCGGAGATCAAGAGCTAGATGGATACGGACTGCATAAGCGCCATGGTTCCCTGAATGCGGACGATCTCGCCAACTCTGATACCTTCCAGAACCACGAATTTGGGAGGGATGTTTTGCTCTTTGAATTTGTCGACGGAGATCTCAAGCGTGAAGTCCAGCACCCCAAAACAGGGGAGCCGACGAAACCAGTGCGTCAAATGAAAGATGAAGATTTGAAAATGCCGGTTTACAGTCAGAAGCAAATGTTATCTCTGATTGAAAAACGCAACGCGAAATTTTCCGACGCCATTGACGCTTTTCTCGTTCGATGTGAAGACCAAGGCATTCATCCAGTCCTGATACTCGAAGATGAGAAAAATGCCTATCTTCCAACGCCTAGTGGTGTGAATACCCCTGCGGCATCAAAAGTACCAGTTACTATACCAAAGGAGCGCAAGTCTATTGCTGAAATTATCGCTGAGATCCGGGACATGGAGTGGTATCATGCCCAGATTGTGCCGGAAGGCCACCGGGTATTTGATGCCCAATCACCTGTCTACGGCGACCTGAATTTCCAGCTTTCGCAGGACATGGTCAACGCCCTCTACAATACGAGAAACATCACCCAGCTCTATTCCCATCAGTCAGAAGCGATCAATCACTTATATGATGGTCACAATGTCATTGTTTCTACCTCAACAAGCTCGGGCAAGTCACTCATCTACCAGATCCCGATGCTACATGAATTGGAAAAAGATCCTGATAGTAGGGGTATGTACATATTTCCTACAAAGGCCTTGGCACAAGATCAGCGACGCAGCATGACAGATCTCCTGCAATACATGAATGGCCTGCAGCATACGATGGTTGAAACATTTGATGGAGACACACCCATGACCAGCCGTAACCTCATTCGCGACGAGGCACGGATCATATTCACGAACCCTGATATACTGCATATCACCATCTTACCGCAAGAAAGCGCCTGGCGCACTTTCTTGAAGAATCTCAAGTTTGTCGTGGTTGACGAACTGCATGTCTATAACGGGTTGTTTGGGTCGCACGTTGCTTTCATTATGCGACGGCTTCGCAGAATCTGTGCGGCAGTAGGAAACCGACATATCAAGTTCATCTCCTGCTCTGCCACAGTTGCCAACCCCCAAGAACACATGGAAGCTGTCTTCGGTGTCAAGGACGTGAAACTAGTGGACTTCGATGGGTCCCCCTCCGGCCGCAAAGAGTTCATATGCTGGAATACCCCATTCAAAGATCCTAGAGATCCAACTTCGGGACGTGGTGATAGCGTTTCCGAGACCGCGAGACTGTTTTGCCAGCTTGTTCTTCGAGGCGTAAGGGTGATCGCCTTTTGCCGAGTCAGGCATCTTTGCGAAGTCCTCTTGCAGGCCGTACACAATGAATTCCGATCTCTTGAAAGAGCAGAGATTGGTAAAATGGTGATGGGATACCGAGGTGGCTATAGTCCTCATGATCGCCGTCGCATTGAGAAGGAAATGTTCGAAGGGAAGCTGATGGGAATTGTGGCAACCAGTGCCTTGGAACTGGGTGTTGACATTGGTTCCCTGGATGCAGTCATAACCATGGGGTTTCCTTACTCGATTTCCAACTTGCGCCAGCAAAGTGGTCGAGCCGGACGACGCAATAAGGATTCTTTGTCGGTGCTTGTCGGGGATAGGTATCCAACGGACCAACACTACATGCAGAATCCAGATGAGATATTCACTCGACCCAATTGCGAGCTTCAAATCGACCTGGCCAACGAGCTCATCCAAGAAGGGCATGTACAGTGCGCAGCATTCGAAATGCCTATCCGTCCGGATGAGGATCACATTTACTTCGGCGAGCAGCTTTATGCCCTCGCAGCAACGCGATTAACCAAGGACAGCATGGGGTTCTATCATTGCCATGAACGATTTCGCCCTCATCCCTCGCGATGTGTTTCGATTCGTGACACAGAAGACCAGCATTTTGCAGTCATAGATACAACCAACGACCGGAACATCGTCCTCGAGGAAGTCGAAGCCTCGCGCGCCTTTTTCACCATCTACGAGGGCGGCATCTTCCTCCACCAAGGCCAAACCTATCTCGTCAAAGAATTGAACACCGAAAAATACTTCGCGCGTGTCCTCCGTGTCCAGGTAGACTGGAGCACGACGCAACGCGACTTCACTGACATCGACCCCATCGAAACAGAGACAATGCGCCTCGTCAGCACCGACACCTCCGGATCTCGCGCCTTCTTCGGCTCCATTCAGATCCACGCCGTAGTATACGGTTTCTTCAAAGTCGACAAACGGGGCCGCGTCCTTGATGCCGTCGCAGTGGACAACCCGCCCATCGACATACTCACCAAGGGAATGTGGCTCGATGTCCCCTCCGGAGCAATCAAGATCCTCGAGTCCCACCAACTTAACATCGCCGCTGCAATCCACGCCGCCGAACACGCTGTCCTCTCCCTCCTTCCCTCCTTTGTCATTTCCTCCCCAGGTGACGTGCGTACGGAATGCAAGGTCGCCAAGAAAGAACTGGGCCGTCCGCTCCGCCGCGCCAATGATGCTGCCGAGCAGGAGCAGATAAGGCAAAAACTTCAGCCGCCGAAGCGCCAGCGCCCCGCTCGTCTTACGTTTTATGATGCCAAGGGCGGATCTTGTGGTTCCGGGATCGCGAGTAAAGCATTTGAGTTTGTTGGGCTGCTTTTGCGCCGTGCCGTGGCGCGGATCGAGACTTGTGAATGTGTTTCGCCACAGGGATGTGTTGAATGTTGCTGTGATGAACGCTGCAAAGAGATGAATGTTGTTATGAGTAAGGCGGGCGCTGGTGTTATTCTGAGGTGCTTGCTTGGCTGGGAGGTGGATGTCGATGCTTTGCCTTGGGGCGAGGAACTGGATGGAGAGCAATTTGGTGCTGGGGAGCTGGCTGGTGGTTTGGAGACGATCATCAAGGCAAAGGAAGTGCCGTGGAAACCTGGTTGCAACTCTGGCGAAGAACCATCAATAGGGCGAGGACATTAACTGAGAAGAAATATCGAGAAGCTATTAGCTTCTAGGAAATTGTACATGCAGGACAACAATTTGATGAAGTCTATGTGTCTTTTGAAATGTTGACGTTTTATAAGCCGGATAATGAGTGTATCGATGAGAAGATTCCTCGGTGTATAGAAGAGCCCAAAAGGAATGCTATTAGTATGTGTTCAAAGATGTCCGAGAAATTGGGTATAATAAATGTACACATCAAGTCATGCCCGAGGGAACCATGCAAAAAACAGAAATGGGAAATATGCTAGCGGAGATTAGGACGAGGAAAGGGAGTATGCTGAAGGACGGTAACAGGAGTGGGTATATCAATGAGAAAGGAGAGCGGAGGTTCTGAAGAACAATAAAGCATGCACGAGACAAAGTGCCTGCTCATGGTCTGCACATATCGCTTCGTAGGCTTTTGTTTTGCTTGACCGGTTATCAGAGGTGCCCATCTAAGATACCCAGGGCTTGGGCATAGAGACGATTGACCCAGACGGAGACAGATAACTGTCAGGCTCAGTGGCCAGGATGACAGCTGTTTATGGTGTAGTATATTGAAATAAAGGACCGATCGATCCTCAATTTATCACACTAGGGCATCATCGACGGGGAAAGTTTTCAATGAAAGCCACTATGGCTACTTGAAGGACTCTGCTCATCATCCGGACCATCGACACTCAGTTTCCAAAAGAGTGATTTCATGTCGCGTACATTTTCGCGGAAGTCATCACGAGGCTGGCTCATGCGCTCCGCGGATAGGGCGCGGATTTCGCGGATGATTTCATAGTATCCTTCGTCGTTTGGGAGCCACCAGTGTTGGAGTTCGGGGAGTTGCCAGATAGCACTCAACGCTTCGCGGAATTTCGGGGGGATTATGTATCTATTAGAGAAAAGGAGCCGTCAGCGTCTAGATTCCTGGGCTTGGGTCCACGATTGATTGCACTTACCCATGGTGCTCCATCATGGCCAACTTCCGCCGAGACCACATCTGATGCTTGTCGTCCTTGGTGAGAAACATGCTGGCAAGACCGATGCTATTCTTGAACCCAATACAGTGCCCATAACCCTTATTTGGCCAGCGGTCAATAGTTTCGAGAAGTCGACATTGTTCGAAGGCAAGGTTTTGCAATTCCGGGAGCAGTGGCTGCCTCAAGGCGAGCATTGTCTGATACTTGAACATCAATTCTGTGGAGAGAAGGTCGATCCAGGCGTAATTTGCATCCCATAATGGACCTGTATGCAGAACACCTGGTACATAAGGATCCACAACATCGTCCTCAGTCAAAGGTTGCTGATTTGGATAAGACCGAACAGTGTATTCCGAGTCGTCAAACTTCCTGATAATATTCTTTGCGCGCTCTATCGTTTGGCCCAGTTGCTGGTTCTGTATAACGAACTGATCCATTGGAATGAGACCACGCGACAATCTCGCATATAGCGATGCCATCTCCAAACCAAACCGGCGGTTGATCGATGCAACCAATGCAAGCTGTTTTGCAGGGTCGTTGGGGTATTGAGCTGCTTGCTCTGCGTCGTATTGCTCCTTGCCGATGTACCAATCTCGAGGGAGAACCGCTTCGGTGCCAGCGACGATGCAGACTACAATTTCGAAGCGTGCGTACCACAGAAAGATATTGGTGTGTAATTCGATCGTGTTAGATGATTCCGGTGTCAAAATTTCCCGCACCAATGCATGGGCTGCCTGGTGATGATCAATTAAGTTCACCCAATCTCCAATGTATTCCTGTGAGTGGCAGTACAAGTCAGCGATGATCGATAGACTGCCATTTTTGAAGGAGGAAAAGAAGAAGATATACCTCAAACGTTGTTAAAACGAGAACGGTGCACAATGTTGCTTCCGTATGCTCCTCCCCAGAGCCGAGTGATTTCCGTAAGAGAACCAGAGCTTTATTATAGTAGTTTAAGAAAGTATAGAGCTTTCCTCCTGGTGCGTGTAAGGTATGGTGATAGGCTGCGAAGCCTACCAGTGCATATAACAACGGATCATAGCCCATGGCAAGTTCGATGATGCTGCCGTGGATGAAGCGGTCGCTACTAGACCTCAAAAAGAAATGCTCAGTCGAGATGAATTCTTGATGGTAGTTCAGATAAAAGCGCAAGTCTTCTGACAGACGGGAAGAGTTCAATAGGTCGAGCGTCGTATTGCTGATGCTGGCCGATCGCACGCTCATCGACTCGAAGCGCGAAGATGACTCAGTTGAGGGCGAACTACTCGGATCCAGACTGTTGAAGTTATCCGCCTCGGGCGTATGCCTCGTGAGCCTCTGCACCGACTGTCCGCTCTGCGTCCTGTCCAGTTCGGGACGAGACTGCTTAACACCGCCTGATGGTGAGGGCCGCGATACTGGACCGGAACTGCTGGGTTCATCCTCATCGATGATGGGCTCCAAAGGACTGACGGTTTCAAATTCCGGCTTTCCAGAAGAATCACTGCCTTGCGATGGCGGGCGAGTACCGCGTGATTTCCCTACGGCGCGACCTCCGACCTTGGAGGCGGATGTCGCGGGAGATGGATAGACGCAGTCCCGGCTACCTTTCCTGCAGCGTTCACAAAGGGGACGAGTTTCATCGCATTTGATGCGGCGAGCACGACAAGTGAAGCAGCCACTCCGGGTGCGCTTGTGCTTCTTCTGATCCGGTATGGGTTGGAGCAAGGTCGGCTTCGGCGGGTATGGCGGAGCGGGTACGGCCATCGCCGGAGCCGCGGAAGGATCATGCCAAAACGCAACGCTGTCGGGATACTGCGTAGGCCCAAAGAGCGAATACGCAGACATGCCCGAGTCCTGCTGCATTGAATCCAAGAAGCCGGCCAGGGCAGCTTGCGGCTGATGATATGACTGCGCCATGGTGATTTAGGTTGTCGGCGCGAATTCCCCCTTCAACTCAGCATGTATCTCGAGCGGGAGATTGCATCGTAGAGAATAGAACAAAGAGCACAAGAGGATAGAAGAGTTCTAGGGGAATTCGAGGGAAAAGAGAAAGGAAATTGTCGAGGTGTAGAGTAGAAAGACAAGTGTAGGTGTCGGTGATAGGTGTAGGTGATAGGTGTAAAGTGTAGGGGGTGGGGTGAGGTTGACCCAGAGTCCCAGACT
Source organism: Penicillium sp. G339 (assembly GCA_027569595.1). NCBI lineage: Eukaryota > Fungi > Ascomycota > Eurotiomycetes > Eurotiales > Aspergillaceae > Penicillium > Penicillium sp. G339. Next base: position 702,437 of record JAPDFJ010000010.1, read on the forward strand.
ATTGGAACCAGGATGTGCGGAGATTAAAAGAGATAAACCTTTTCTTTTTCGTTTCCTTTTTCTTTTTCTTTTCTTTGCTTTCCCGGGGCCGACTCCGGTCCGTATTGGATACGAAACAGCTTCATCTCCATAGTCCATTCTCCATTCTCCATCCTCCATTCTCCATCCTCCATCCTCCGTCCTCCATGGGCTGACCCAGGAACTCTTGCCTCCGCCCTTCTCTGGGTCCTACGGTACTAAATCAAGTTGGTAGTTTTTCTGGGCGGAGTCGAGCGGAGCCCTGTGTATTCCAACTGGGACTGCAGAGGCAATTCACCCTTGCCCTCGCACTCGCACACCAAGCCAAGGGGGGTTCGGAAAATCCACAAGGTAGTATTACAGATCCGTGATGTAGCACTGCTTCGATGACCCTCTCTTCCCCACTCAAGTTGGGGATCATCCTTTGGGCTTATTTTTATCCTTAATCCTTAGTCAGAAGATCTCCACGAGCCTCGGGTCTCGGTGAACTTGAAAGGGGGGCGGAGGTTTTCTGGATGACGATCCTCGCAAGCCACAGGGCGGTGATATCACCAGGAAATTCAATTTCTTAGGGCTCGAAGATGTGGTGGCTCGAGCCCCAACTGCTGGGTCCATGCAGCCCGCGATGCACGAACGACGAGAGAGGGGGGGCCGATCCTGCTGTGATCATAGCGTCTGTCAAATTGCTGGCACTGGCACTCCCAGTCGGCCATGCATACTCCATTGAGGCGCCCCCAGGCTGCATTTTAACCGCCGCTGGGTCAAACAAGAGCCGACGGAGCCATCCCGAACGGCTGGTCGGAATTATTCACTCCTAGTCGTGATTGCGCACCCTCTTGAGCTGAAGTGGAACCCGCCGAGGATAGATCAACCGCGTGGACCTGAAGGGGATAGATGGACGAGGGCATCACAGTAATGATTCAAGGTTCGGAAGATTGTAGCCCGAGAGGATAGTTCGGTCTGATAGAGCGGCGTATTTCGCCATGGGACCAGTAGTGACCAGTGACCAGCAGTGACCGGTACTCGGCAAATCTGAAACCTCGAGGGGCGCCGACGCATCGAGAATCTGCCGAAAACGTTCTGTCCGTCACGGAGATTCCTGAGTGGAGCTGGGTTACTAAAGAACGAAAGATGTGGAGCCCCTGAGCTCATGAATGGATTCATGATTCATGATTGGGAAGGACGAGCCGGGGAGGATGGGATGTGGAGGAGCCGGCGAGACGGGGGACTTAATCCCAGTTTCCGATGGGGGAATGCAATTGGAATCCAGGGATTTGGGAGATGAGTTAGGAGAGGGGCACGATGCAGCTCAGCTGAAGGCTGCAGTGTTTCCTTCTTGACTTCCTTTTGGTTCTGTTTCTCCTTTTTTTTTTTTTTTTTTTTTTTCAGCCTCCCCCTGTTTTTGATTGGAAAACGGGGTTGCCCGGATTGAATCGTGCCTGATCGACGAGGGTTTTGACAGGTGCGCAGAAGGGAAAAAAACAAAAGGTGGGCCGAGCAGATCGAAAAGGCGCTAGATGAGAAACTGGACTGGGATCGACTCCACCGGTCTTCGCGCTCGAACACGATCATGATTGCAGGGGCAAGGAACAATGGCAGATCACCCAGTGGCGATTCATCCTATTCGTCCGGGCAGAGGGGGAGACCAGCGTCAGCAGCTGCTAAGGAGCAGTCCGGTGCAAGCCCTAACTACCTTAGATACCTCACTATCCACGCCGGCACCTGCACAGCGCACCGACCCTCCGACATTTCTCGCCATGTGGATGAAAGGTGAGCCGGTCAAACGCCAAATGGTGCGCTCCTTGACAGACGGTGGGCCAAGTGGGCCACAATGGCCTTGCTGGGTCCCACTGTACCGCACTATTCTTACTGCTCTGCTACTCTCTCGAGGCTGATCCTTGTCTATGTCAAGTCTAGCAACTGCACTGGGCCAGACTGGGTAACATCTCCGTCCTAGATCTCATGCCCTTCCCCGTCATGGCCATAGCTAGTCCCGGGACTTGGGGAAGGCCGGTTGATATCTCCACTTGTGCGTTGCTGTACCCTATACCTAGTTCGGTAGGTCTTGAGAGCATAGGAGTACCAAACTTATGCTCTCAAAAATGTCCAACAACGATGGCTGGCGGAAGAAGAAAAGGAAGGGGTGCGTGGTTCTAAGCTCATATATCCGAGTCACAGCAATAGGGATCTCGGAAACAGTTATGAAGATAAAAGCTATTCTTACAAATGGATTCATAAGTCCGAGTCGCCGGGTAAAGTATAGCTCATTAACCGGAAATCTAAAGCATCAATCCGATGATCACTGAAAAAAAAAAAGAAAGAAAGAAAGAAAGAAAGAAAGAAATAGCTCGGAGACTTGCAAACTATAGAGAACCCTGCAAAGTACTCAACCTGCCACGATCGTGGTAGTTTCATATTGCCGACAGCCCCTATACGGCAGCTTTTAGGGTGTCGTGTGGCCATTCTGCATCACATAGAATATCTGGTCGGAATGTCGCAGGTCCGTCTCGTCTGAGCGGTGACCATTGTAGAATAGACCCCCGAGCCCGAGCCGATCGTATTCGTATTATAAACTGGCGGGTGTTTCGAAAGATGGATCTTCAATCTCTAGGCAAGCTCGTGCATATGTATTGTGCTTATTCCTCCTTTCTGCATTGCTTTGCACGAGGGAGACTCCACTATCAGGCCCATCCATCTTAACCATGGTCCCATGAAAGTGTCATGGAAGCTGTTGAAAATAGACAGTTATCGGCTCGTTCCCACATAACATTGAGCCTCCATTGCTTGGGCTCCTGACGGTTGGCAGGGAATTTCGCGATGAAATATCCAACAATGCTGCAGAACATTTTCCATCACATGTAGCGCAGCAAAAGATGGGACCTACAGGAATGTCGAGAAATGCGTGAAAGCCTATATTATTTCTAGTCAACGGTTTCTATACAGAATTATGGGGTTGACCATGCTGAGAAAAATCAAAGAGAATTAATACCATTGAGGTCAAACTGTTCAACAAATCGTCCGTTCTTTCCAGACATGAATTCATGTTCTGATGGAGAGGACCCAACCTCACGTCGACATGACTTGAAAGTTACAAGTCAGATGACAACTAGAACCCTCTTTTTTGCCCCTTGCCAACAACCAAGTGATATAAGACCAAATGACAGACAAGAACGAAGGAAAACCGGGAGCTTTAGAGGAAGACCAAGTCTATACAATTGAGTCCGCTTCGAGTTTTGCAGACTATGGTCCCAGATTCAGCAAGTCAACAGCAACAATATAGTGAAATCCAAGTATAACGACAGAACACGCTGACCCCATCAGTCAATTTACAAAACTACGAAAACACCCCACTCGCAGTCCAAAAACCACGCACCGGACTGCGTCGACGCTCCGACACAAGGCGCAGAAGGACGTGCAGAGATCGGCCGATCCCAAGAAGACCGTCGGATGTGACTGCCTCGATGCAAGACAAAGACAATTGAGTTAACGCCGGCCGTTTGAGAAGAGGATGGTGGAAAGGGAGAGATTGGGGGCGTAAATGTGGCTCTCCCCGTCCAGTCTCCAGTTAGGAAAGCACGAGTAGGCGCCCGGGACATCCCATGGGCCATGGAAATGGACCTGTTGGCACGCAAACCCACATGGTGCTTTTGCTCCCCTGTCCCCTAGGTGGTCCCTAGTCCTTAGTAGAAGCTAGCGGGGAACGGCGCTGGGATTGTCACTCCCAGGGAAAGTTTCTTGGGTTGATGATGCCATGAGTGCCGTAGGTCCGGGTTTGAAAGTGGCTGCCACGATGGGAGATCGCATCCATCTCAACGGCCGGTTATTTCCTAGGGGAGGGTGACCTGTTGCTGATCCTTTGGAATTCGGGTTGCACTACAGCAGTCTTTTCCCCTGCTAGTTCTAGTTGTGACGCACTGTCGCGTGGCTCCGGATGATTTGCCTTTTGCCTTTTGCTTTTGCCTCGGAGGGCCAAAACCAGGGGGAAAGTGGGAGATGCAGCAGGCATGTGACTGACCGGTGAAGTGGGTGCCATTGACCATTTGCAATTTCCATTTAAATTTTATAATTTACAATTCCACATCCTTGCAAGCCCCAGCGATCTCCATTGCGCCTTGGGTTGTTTGACCGCTGCACGATTGACTGTTCTCGTTGCTCCGTGGCGCTCCGTTCATCTCTATCCATGGCGTGCGATGTTTGAGCCAAATTACATTTCTGGAAAGTTTCTATTCGGGCTTCTGGATTGGGCGACTTTGGATTGGGGCCCAGTTGCAACTATTACAACTATGGATACGCTCTCTTGGCCCCATCCTCGGCATCGTTCGGCGGCAATCTTCGAGTTCAAGTCACTGTTGGTCTTGGCCCAAGCTTGGACGGATGAGTATTGACAGTACTGCTAGTACGAGTGATACATTCGAATTACATTGCAACTGAGGATGTGTCAAAATCGTTCTTTTTTTCTACATCCATACATGAGATATATATATTGGGTCATAAAATCGTCAACGGCCCGGCGATGTACCTTAAATCATGGAGATTCAAATCATTTTCCGATGATTGGCAGGTCCAGGCACTGAATCATTGTTTCTGGGCTTGCAGCTCCTTCAATACCATACCGACACCCTCAATGACGGTGCCCCATTCGGTCTCATGAACCCGAGTTCCAAAGGCATCGATATCCTCATCCCGGCCCTTCTCGAAAGGAATTTCTTTGACTAGAATCGGCTGACCCATATCCACCTCTGAGATCACATCGTGGATCATGACGCCGGTTTTGTCGATCTTGCCTTCCATCCATGCAGCATGAGCCCGCTCAATTGCATTCTAAATAGGCCAAAGTTAGAATCAAACCAACAAATCATTGTCTCAATGATTGGGTTAGATAGCTGAGGGACTCACTACTCCATTGAATTGACCCGGCAGCGCCGGGTGCAAATTGATAATGCGAACCTTCGCCTTCTCCAATGGCTCCAGGAACTGCGGTGATAAGATATGCATGAAGCCGAGACATATGACCAACTCCGGCGAATCGGCCAGAATCAACCGCGCAAGCTCGGCATCGTATTCCTCCCGCGCAGCTTGCACTCCCTCTGCTGTCGCCGGGTGCTGCTTCTTGTATTTGACAAGGTTGTGGTATTGTGTCGGAATATCGGCTTTTCTGGCGCGCTCGAGACCGAAAGCGTCCTTGCGATTCGAGAGAACGCGAACGAGGGTGGTGTCAAGCTGGCCCTCTGCGACTTTGTCGATCACGGCTTGGAGGTTGGAACCATTGCCGGAAATGAGGACTGTAGCACGGATCGGGGAAGGCATTGTGTGGATTGGATCTGGGTAATTCCCCTAGTAGCGGTGTAAATTGCGGCTTGGTGTTCTTTCTTGTCTCGCGGACTCGTCGCGGTTCGGACGTTTTGTAGGATATCCCGCGATTGCTTAGGAAATTCCCCGTCAATTGTGGAGATTCGATTACGGTGTCGAGTCGGCTGGGCTCTGTGTCGAATGACGAGAATGTAGAATTGAAACTGTACAAATAGAAGAACAAGAATTCGAGTCGGCGCTGGAGTTTCCTCGCCGCACCGGGAATATTTTCTCTCACGTGACCGAGAGGAAGCGGGGCAGTGATCTATAAGGACCACATTTGCATAGCTTAACGGGATGCTTTCCGGAAAAGAAAGAATGGAAGAACGTATAGAACGAATTGGAGTTGATAGACTATGCTGATACCCTAGACAATATATTCACTCTTCCAACTCCCCCTGAAACCGAGCTGCCGTAGATGATGAACCTTGCCCGAACAAGAGACAGCGCCGATAAGCCAAGAGTAGAAGGAAAGAAAAATCAATACAAGAACCAATCGAGTCTAGAAACAATGGCTGCTTTCAATAAAAAACGCGCTGTTTCTAGACCACGAAGATAGATGGGAAACTCAAAACAAATGAAAAGCACCCAGACACGGCGCAACAAAAGATAGAATGCCGAGGGGATATAGATGAAAGAAAACTCGTAAAGGCTCTAAGCAGACGCTGAATGCTAAAATTCAATGAGGAGAGAGGCAGAAGGCCAAATGCCAAAGAGGAAGTTTTACTATGAGGGTTAAGGGCATGAGTTATTAGATGGCCGTTCCCGGGAAGGCAGGAGATGGTTCAGAGGCGACTGGTCCCTCACTGCTGGGGGTTTCATGAACACCTTGACTCCGACAGAGAGGGCACGAGTTTCGACCGGTGGTCAGCCACTGTTTTACCTAGTTAGCACTTTCGAGCACAAGGGAACCGTTTGGTAGGCAACGTGTAAAGAACTCACTTGATCAATGCAGTCTCTGTGGAAGACATGTTTACATTTTCCCAGCTCCCGGACCTCCTCAGCCACTTCATAGTCACTCAGGCAGATCAAGCAGCGCTCTCCATCTTGGATCTGGATGGCGCCAGCACCATCCACTGACTCTGCAACCAAAGACCCATTGTACTCGACGAGACGGAAAAGTCCGCCTGCGGAGTTGACGTCCTCTTGACTTGCGACAGGTGGTTTGGCTGGACCCAAAAGTGAAGATAGAAGAATCATGTCCTCGTAGGTAGGGTTCTAATGGCCCGACATTAGTAGATTGTTCTCGAATGGAAAAGGAAAGAAGGAAGGGATATTTGCATACATCAGTGAAAAGGCTCGGCGTCGTCAGAGCTGGGTGGTTCTCTGACAAATTGGTCCCGACAACGTAAATGAGCCAGCTTCGACCTCCGCTGGGAGGAGGCTGATCAGGCTCAACCACACCATTGCGGCGAACAGATCCCGATCCGAGGGCCCGATGGCGAGCAAATTCAGAATCACTTCGTCGTCTTTGGCGAGCCGCATTTAGTGGAAGAGCGTCATCGGAGGGTGCTACGGCGGACTGCATGGGCTGGCCCTCGTGTAAGTGAGGAAGAATCCCCGGTGGCAACGCGGAGGCAGACGATGGCCTGCGGCTTGGAGTCGAAGTCCCGGAAGAGACGGCAGACAATCCTTGTTCGGCGGGGGTGGAGGGTGGAGGATGAGGTCCAGGAGGACTTTCGGACAGCGAGGATGGAGGGTAAGATGGGTATGCTGGGCGAGGTCCAGCATCAGACAGTCTCCGTGAAGGATTAAGGCCAGCTTGGCGCAAGAAGTCCGATGCTCTGGAAGCTGGAATCCCGGCAGGGCCTCCGGATCGTGGGGCAGCCATTCTTGATGGGCCTTCTGCGGCCGGTCCTAAATCACCAGCCCCGTCCTGGGGTCGTGGAATACTCGGTGGGAGGAATGGCAAGCCAAGTAGAGCATCGAGGCCAGCACCCCCGGCGCCTGGTGGCCCTTGTTCACCACCTCCACCACCGTTACCTGCCGGAACGGATCGAACACCTACCACTACCAGTGTAACTGTCCGTCCTTCGCCCCCTTCTGTTGGCTCGTCAACAGACATTCCATCGTGCTGAGCCCCGCGATTCTCCGAGTTCTCCGTGCTTCGTTCAAGAGGGTTGGGTCCAGGAGGGGCTTCTGAATTCGCAAATCGGAAAACTCGCAAGAAATTGACAGGAGGGGTTGGACGATCAGTGCTAGGGTTGCTTGGTCCTTCTCCGGGTGGAGAAGGTTGAGCTTGGTTGGTGGTGGCGTGCTGTAAGCTCTGAATAAAATTCTCAAGCGAACCATCTAGTCCGTCATTGCCTAGGGCTTGGATATTCGGCATAGCAGGCCCAGTGGTGCCAGAAAGCTGAGCGGCAATAGCCGCTGCCGCAAGTTGTAAGACTCGAGAAAGAGGTGTTTGCTCTTGTGGCCGAATTGCCCTAGATGATCGTGCTCGAAGGAGGCCGGGAAGCCGACGCATTCCCATTATACCAGGATTCGGCTGCTCTGAAGACGGCAGCCCTGCTGTATGGGGCGGGGGGTCCATGGCACCCAATTCGGGTGATGGGTCTCCGAGAGGCTCTCTCCAGTCCAAACGAGTGTCCATTTCATGTGACAATGGTTCATCAAGGTGAGGATTCCGTGGCAGATGTGGAAGATGTTCGTGGGGCGAAGATACGTCAGAATGCGGCTGGCCAAACATGTGAGATATTGGGGTCGATAGCGAATGGCGGATGCGATGGAGGCGTGCGCTTCGTCGCCAAGAAGCTTGAATAGGCTCAGGGAGTCCCCGGTCATTATTGGAAGCAAACAAGGACGAGTTTGACGCTGGGTCCGAGATGCCCGATGGGTCCTCGCGCGAGGGGATTGAGTACGATCCTCTTGCAGACCTTCGGCGGGTAATTCCTCTTGATCCTATCGCGCTAAAGGGACTAAAACGGCCACTGCTGTGGCCCGTTTCAGACCTTGGGGGTGTTCTCGATACAAGTCCATGGCGATGGGCATGACCCTCTGCAGGTGTCTCCTCTTGACTATTTAGAAGTCCCTGGATAACCGTATTGGGCAGGAGTCTAGATCCCAGCCTGGACATGGTTGATTGTCTTCTTGCCACCATCCGAGAAAAGGCTGCCGAGCGATGTGCCCGCTCGTCCGCGTCTTGGATTTCGGCGTTTGCTTCCTCTTCGATACTCCGCATCTGGTGCGATCCTCCTCCCGAAAACTGGGCAGGTTGTTGCCAGGTCTCCATCGGGTCATTTGTTTCACCCCGCATTGTATCTTGTCCATTGGAGCGAGGGATTTCCGCTCCATTCGAGGAGCTACCTTCCCAGCTCTGCTCAATTGTTTGTCGATTGTTCATATCCTCATTCCTCGCGCCGGGGTCGCCCTGTATGGAGTACGATGTCAAGTGATCAGGATAGCCAATGTCAGGAGGATTTCGAGCCGTGGAAGAAGACTGTCCCATAGTAACAAGTCACGGCAATGACGGCAAAGTATAGGTAATTTTTAAAGACTGCCTGCGGCCATATGTATTCCCCAGGCAACGAATGACGACCGTCTCGTGTCCGCTCCAGCTAGTAAATCTCCACTGTTTAATTTCCGCGCTTTTCGGGATATTCGTTCGGCGTTTCCGAAGGGTATCGATGAGATATATGATCCGAGGCTGATCGACAGGCAAATCGAAGCTGGATCAGGTGGTGCGAACGATGGTAACCCGTGGAGTGAAAGGCCGCCGAAACAAAGAGGCAGGGAATCGGCGAGGTGGTGACAAGTTGACTTCGATGGGCACCGAATATGTAAGACAGGTTGACTGTCCAACACGAGGTACTGCGACCGGGAGGGTCGACTTGTCTGACAAGCGCCAGATACTGCCGCCACACGTATCCAAGATACCCGCCGAGGCGAGGAGATGGAGGGGTTTCCACGAATTCCGCGACGATGCCCAAAGAAGGCAAATCGAATGAACAGCCAAAAGTGAAAGGAGGAGGAGGGGGGAAGAGGGCGAGAGGGCGTAAGAGGAGGTAAGGGGAGGAGTCGGAGGAGGATGGATTGATAGCGATAGCTGTTTGCCTGCTTTGCTTCCGCGGGTTCTCGGTCTCGAACGGCTTTGGCTGTCTTAGTCAACGCTCGGGAACTTTCTTTTCTCTCTTTCAACCTCATTCTGTTATTCCTCTCGGGCTTCCATGGGATTCTGATGCTTTCTAAGCAGCCCTGGATGGAATTCGCCTCCTGCTGAGTATATGGCGCCTGCTGTGTCGGCCTCGTCATTTGCCTTGCCACTGTCTCGTTGGCTGCAGCCGACGAGTCCTCGAGTCGCCCGATATGAGCGCCGCAAACGCAAGAAGAAGACCGACCCATGGAGTGATGTGGAAGATGTTGATGGAGACACTACGGACGCCGTATCGGTGACGGGCTCGGTGCCTGCTGGACAGCCTCTCGTTCTGACGCCGAATGAATCCCATCAATACCGAATCGCTGGTCTGCCGCTTGATCAAGAGGTACCGCAGGGTCGTTTCCCCCATGCAGCGCCCAAGAAAGATGGGCCCAGCAGAGGCAGATTGCCGAATCAACTGTCCCAAGATCTAGCCACGCTGTCGATTCCAATTTACCCCCCTCAGTCTGCCGCGTATACTGGTAGCCTTCGACTCCAGCATCTAGCAGCATTGACCACTCTCCTACACCGATGTTTGCTTCAAGGAGACTTTACTCGAGCTGGAAGAGCATGGGGACTTATCATGCGCGAACAATTCAGAGGAGCTCCGGCAGATGCACGTCTTGAAAATCGATGGGGCATTGGTGCTGAGATTCTGCTACGGCGAGATCAAAAACGAGCTTCATCAAACCATCGACTTTCGCCTGCAGATCCGGTAAATGAAGACCGAACACCTCTCCCGTTCACCCACAAAGGCTTTGCAGAGGCGAAAGAGTACTACGAGCGGCTGATCTTGCATCATCCGTTTTTTAAATCTACTCCACATTCAATCTCGGCCCTGCACTTCTACCCTGCCATGTTTGGTCTATGGATTTACGTCACGCAGGAGGAAAGTAATTCTGAAAGGGGCAGTATTGAGGACGATGATTTATCTGAATTCTCAGATGAAGAATCGATGGATGTATACGGAGATAGCCAGGAATCGAACCGGAAGCAATCACTTATTGCGAGAGTCCGGTTACAAGAACTCGAACAAGCCCAACAAATTGCGACGCGCATGGACATGCTCCTTGTGTCGCCTCCGTATTCCGACTCCCCAGAATTGCTCGAGCTCCGAGGCATGGTGTCACTCTGGGTTGGCGATTTGCTTGCCCTTTCACTAGTGAAACCTCCTCCTGAATTCCTAGACGATTATGGCTATGATTCAATGGATAAACAGGAAGCGGATGAATCCTTTGAAGTCAGACGTGAACAGACGCTTGCTATGGAGAAGCGAAAAGTCGAAATACAAAAGTCACAGGAATTTCTGCAAAGGGCGAGGAAGCGCAGACGGGGTGTTGCACAGAATATGGAACATCTCCGTATTGAGAGTCCCTCGGCTCCAGCTTCTCCTTCGGACCTTTACTAGCTAGTATCAACGAGTCAATGATGAACTATACCCCTACATTGTATTGAATATATGTTTGCTGAGATGCTGTCGCCTGTCCTCAATAGATGGCCACAACCCAAAACTAGAACTGCTAAAAAAGAAGTCCTTGGACATTGATCGGACCTGAATGAGAAACCATTCCCGCAACATAAAATAGTCAGGTCTTTCTGTTTGTTTCGCCTTTTCTCGCCGTTTCTGAGGAACCGGTGGTGCACGTGACCACGCGACCATCTCGCGTTCGACAGCCTGACAAACACGAATCCTTCTCTGGCACCATCTCATCGACAAGTTTGCGGGATTACTGGGACCAACTCCCCTATCCACTTTTTAATCGGTAGTGTTCAGGAGCACCTTTCCAACTCGTCATGGGAGTGGGCGATTATGTCCACTCCAAGGAAGCTGGGCCTCGTGCCCCCGCCGACTTAGGTCCGTCGCAGCGCAAACTAAGAGCCGAGCAGGCTAAGGTTGGACTGCCCACCACCTATCTGGATGAGATAAACATAAATGAAAAGGCTGTCCCGCGGTCATTTCAGCCATACAATGCACCTCCTGACCAATTTCGACCCCTTTCTGAAAACCTGCACACTCAAAATGGAACCCAGAGAGACCCTTTCGACACGGACGTGGAGGGGGTGGATGATTCGACCATTGCTGGGACCAGTGTCTTCGGGTATGAAGATGGCCAATCGCAGACACCGTCGAATGCCAATGCTGTTGAAACAACAACCACGCCGCGACCATCTTACCTGCCTCGGCCAACTCGTGAGCACCGAAACTCCTGCTATGGAGGAGGCCTTGGCCTTGGTGACGAAGTCATGAAGAAAGCGGGCTTTGACTCTGATGATGCTGAGGATACTACCAGCCAGGCAACATCCTCCACTGGAGCTGATGATGAGCAGAGTGAGGCGCCCAGCGGCTGGCCCACTGCCCACTCTACTGCGCACAAGCACAAGCACAAGCACCGCTCCACAGAAGAGCCTTTGAGCAAACGTCTCGAGAATTTTTGGTCGGCAAGTAGAAGAACGTCATCAAAGCCAATAGGCACGGTGACAGCGGAACCACAGCCACCTGTCCCTATTAACATTGCTTCTGAGCCCCAACCACCACGAAAACTGGGACACATGCTTCCTCCTACCTCAGCTAGGAAGATCATTTTGCCTCATAACATGTCAGGGACACCGAGGACGCGCTTTAGCCCTCCGAAGCCTTCGCTTCTGGATCGTTTGGATATTTCACCAACCCGCCATGGCTCTGAGCCACCTCCTCAAACCGGACGAACTATCAGCATGACGGCTTTCCAGGAACCAGATCTCAGTGAAGTCGGGGGCCACCATGATCTAGATGAAACCATTCGCATTGGAAGTAGCCGGTCGAGCGAACACTCGGCCCATCCCTTTGATATCACCAACATCAGCGACTTGGATCGCGACGATGATGATGACTTGGTGCATGACCCTTTTCTCACACGTTCCACCAAACGTGAGCGGCGAAACACAGTCATCCGCACGAACAAACGCCAACTAGAAGGAGATTATCCCCCACAGCTCCTTTACCAGAAATCCTTTGCCGAGCTACAAGCAGAACCATTTGATAAAGCCCCAACCCCAACGCCTCTTCCAGTGAAGTCTCCTCCGTTGCTTCCTAACCCTCCTCTTGCGGGCATGCAATCGCCCGATGACGCTGTATCTCAGCTCCTGAGAGTCACAGACCAAGACCGCCAGGCATACCTTTCTCGTATGTCTGTAAATGAATGGGAGGATTGTGGAGACCAGCTGATTGACCGGTTCAGTCACCTGCTCACTGAGATGAAGCAGTTGCGTCGGGCCCGTCGCCGCACAGCTGCAGTATTCGAGGACGAGATTCTACGCCGCAATGAACAGATCGAAACCCAAAATTCAGAGCTCTCGATGAAGCTGAACGAAATGAGAACCGGCGGTGCTGAAGTTTTGCGCGGACGAAGCCAATAAGCTGGTCGTCTTTTTTCCCCTATCCCATTTTCTATGCTTCATTGTTTTGACTTGAAATGCATCTCTTACGATATCCACGGAGCTCGTTGCTCCAAGATTACGATTATGGATTGGGGTACTTTATCTCCGTTCCTGCTCGATACCCCATCTCTAGTACTTCTGAGGCCATACCTTTTGTTACTATTACTTTCATTTACACGAGGGCATGTTTATGACGAGGAAGTCATTTCCCGAAACTTATTGGTCTAATACAAGATGTATAATATGCACAATCACTCAGCTTATTCTGTCAAGCTATGCCATCTAAAATCTTCTCCATATAAGATGCCATTGGACATCATCAATCCTTAAAACGCCACGATGACCCGTAAATGCAAGAGGGTCGCCCCAGAAGGAGATACGAACGAGACTATGACTCATTATGTATGTTTATTGAGATGCTGCGCGGGTCTGAGAGAGTACGGCCGAGAGTCGCTTGTAATCCTCCAATAGAAGAGCAACATCCCCAAGACGTAGATCACTTGCATCTTGGGTTTCGAGGAAACGTTGGATAGGAGGTTCCATGTTTGATGACGGCGCACGCAGGGAGCTTGCAGCACTAGCATTTTCTTCCATTGAAGTAGGGAAAGTTTTGAGGCGGTCCAAAGCTGCAGGAGATACTGATCGACCACCAGGAGTTTCGGGTGCATTGCGACCAAATCCCCTAATCATGCCAGGGATATGGTTGAGGGGATTGAGCGTGTTGCCAAAATTCCGCATTGACTCCAATGGGTTGGGGCTAGCTGCTGAAGATGGCGCTTGATTGTTCTCGTTAACGATTGATTTCTTGCTACTCGATTGAGTTCTTGCGCTATCGGTGCTCCGGTCCCGAGGAGTTCGGCCGCCACTAGTAAGCTCTGGCTCTCTAGCACCGCTGTGCAATTGCGAATTTTCTTCGCTAGAAAGGGCAGTGATTGTAGCCAAATCATCAGGTGTGAGATTTTGCTTATTAGCCGCAGTCTCGGCAACGAACCGTCGAGCGTCAGCAAGTGTTTTTGGCAACATGGTTCCACTGCCCGATGAACTGGACCCTTGGGTTGTTTGCAGCTCTTTGAGACGACCAAAGAGGAAATTAAAACTGTTGTCCAAGGACGCACCAATATTTTTTAAGCTTTGATCTGCCGTGTTGCGAACAGCATCATTGGCAGCTTCAAGAACCTTGGTAGGGGGTTGGAAGAGATTACTCAGGCGACGCTGTTGCGGGGTTACTGAAGCGCGAGGTCGAGGTAGAGTAGATGCCGGCTCTTTGACTTCTGGTTTGGAGATTTCAGGCGACGCAGATACAGTGGTCACCAACGAAGTTGTTGTTTCTTTTGTTGGTCGGAAAGGATCAACTCGCTCCGAGGAAGGAGTCGTGGACTCGCTGGGTGTCTTGAGCGGGCCTTCTTGTAGTTCATCTGCGCGGAGACTCGACAGTTCAACATTCTCTAGAAAGCTGATCGCGGCTTCAAGATTAGTCAAACAATAAGCGGTTTCTCCATCGAACTTATTGGAAGATCTAAACCGTTGTATGAAAAGGAGGTTGCTGACTATATTTATTCCTTCGGGCGGGCACGTAATGAGGGAGTAAATCAGGGTTGGCAGAATTTCGTCTGCAGATGAGGAAGAGGGGAGCAGTTTTGTTAAAGCATCGACAATAGCCTTATGAGCAGCTGCTAGTTGTTGCAATTTGCCGAGGGGATAGTGCTGGTCATTCATCTTTGCAAGACACTCTCTAGCCTGAGCCAGGCAGTCATTTGCTTCTTGCTGTTTCTCTTCAGCGATCGTCGAAACGTCAATATCGATACCGAGATCTTTCAGATCGATGCCCACCAAGAGCAGAGCCGCGGTTTTCGAACGCAATTTCTCATCCCTGACATCATCCAAGGTGGTTTTATGCCTCCATATTTTATCATAAACAAGCTCGCACACTCTCCGCTCGGCAGCCTCTTCAAGTGCAGCTCGTTTCAACTCCAAGGCTTTGCGTGCTTTCCGTCTCTCGGCAACCTCCTCCGCGGTCAACATTTGTCGGCCAGATCCACTTCGGATATCATCTTGAGAGAGTTTACTGCCTAGTTTCAACAGCCCGCCTCCCCGCAGCTTCGACTGTACCTGAGGAGTTGGGTCACGGTTGATGCGAGATGCAAGTGCGGAGATGTGTGTGGCGATATGTGATTCGGCGCGGCTGTAGAAGACTTGGAATAGCGAGGATATTTTGTCGATTGTAGGAGGCGAGTTGTGGACTTTAGCACTCAAGGAGTTAATGAATCTAGTTGCATTAGTTGAGAACGTGTAGTAGAGGCTGGCCTGTGGACATACCGATCCGTTAGACTGATCAGCTCGATAGGAAGCTCTTCGGAGGGATCTTGCAAGCTTTGCGAGAGTACAAAGCCCTCCTCTCCTTGTCCATCACCTGCACCGCTCGACTCAGCAGAGCCTCTTCGTTCAAACACATCGGGGCTTTTCGCCTGCCCTCCGCCATCGATCACTGCCGGCAACGGCTGAGCACTGACGTCTGCTGAATCGGTTGCTGGCTTCGATCCGGGAGTGTGAAGGTCTGTATTCTCCATTCTGGTGAAAGACCGTGTCGAAGTCAAGTGTTGGCCAGGGCCATCTTCGGAGGGGCCAGACATGAGCAAGCTGGCCCTATAAGGCACTAAGTCGTAAGTGACTCCGCCAGGTCCAGCTGATAGGCTCACGCAGATCGATGTCCGAGCTCCGCAGGTTGAGACCAGCTGCAAGGAAACTGCCGAACGAGAGGCAGCAAATCATGAACAGAATGGAGTCCCGCACCACATCAGCTGCCCACGACAAGACTCGCCCAAACTGACCTGAACAAGTCGGGAATCTTTCTGAGGGAACCGTGACGCGGTGCGGAGCTACACGTGTAGTCACGGGAACCTTACATAACCCGCCGCCTCCGCATTGACAGGTAAGGTCACCGATAAGGCCCGCGGGAGCTTGCACCTCCTCATCTCCAACCTCAAACACCATGCGCTCGCTACGATTTCGGGATCGGCTGGGGAAGGGACCCCGTCTCCGGGATCTCTTCCTGTCGGCCATATTCTTACCACAGGTGGTGTCCGCCAACTACTACTACAACAACTACGGCCGCCCCTCTCTTCAGGCACCCATCCTCCCGCCACTCATACCCTCGGAGGACCCAGAGTCTATATCAGCAACACACGAGTTTGTATGTCTCCTGCATCTGTTTATTTCATCCCGAGTCGCCCAGGGTGTGAACTAACTGTCTCTAGTCTCTCCGCCATATCTTTCACCGCGATACCCACCAATATCCCGACGACATCCACGCTCGGCTAGATGTCAACACAGATACCCGCCTCAGGGTCCTGTCTGAAGATGGAACTGAGACAGAGACCGTGGTAGTCCATCCATCCCTTGTCGCGTCATCAAACCCGATCACAATACATCGACTCGCGGATCGACGTCTTTCGGTCATCGAAGATCATCTATCATCTACTGTCCAGTCTTCGGCCGAGGCGTGGGTCATGGACACGCTACCGGCCCCAAATGTCACGGACAAGAAAACTGTTTTGACATTTGCCAAAATGACAGCAAACGATTACATCGAAGAACCCGGTAGTACCTCTGAGTGGAAGACCATTCATGGCAAGTTCAACTATTCATCAAGCTTTGGATGGAAGGGAGACGGTCTTCGGGGGCATATTTATTCAGACAAGACCAACAGCACTGTGGTCATATCCCTCAAGGGCACATCCCCCGCTCTATTTGACGGCGCAGCGACCACTACCAATGACAAAGTCAACGATAACCTTCTATTTAGCTGTTGTTGCGGCCAAGGCGGGTCATACCTGTGGAGACAAGTCTGCGACTGTCAAAACGCCACCTACTCCGCAAATGTGACATGTATCACTGAGGCGATGAACGACCAGAACCGATACTACAGAGCCGCGATAGATCTCTATTCGAATGTGACAGAGATCTACCCCGACGCAAATATTTGGCTCACAGGCCATTCGCTTGGTGGTGCTTTGACGAGTTTGCTTGGTCTTACCTTTGGCCTTCCTGTTGTGACTTTTGAGGCTGTTCCTGAAGCACTGCCAGCCTCCCGTCTCGGTTTGCCAATACCGCCTGGCTATCAAGTACATCAAGAACGGCAACATACCGGCGCCTATCATTTTGGACATACTGCCGACCCGGTCTACATGGGTACTTGTAATGGTATCAACTCAATTTGCACTTGGGGTGGCTACGCCATGGAATCTGCATGCCATACCGGCCAGATGTGCACATACGACACCGTTGCTGACAAGGGGTGGCGTGTTGGAATTGGAACTCACAAGATCCAGAACGTTATTTCAGATGTCATTGAGATATATGATGATGTCCCTGCGTGTGAAGCAGAGGAGGAGTGCTATGATTGTATTCTGTGGAAATTCTTCAAAAGCAACGGCTCAGAAATCACGACAACTACCACGACTGCAACCACCACATCATCTACACTTACAAGGACATCCACCTGCGAGACTCCTGGGTGGTGGGGCTGCCTTGACAAGTCTACGACCATGACAACGACCACCACGACCACCAGTACTACCGCTACAACAACAACTTGTGAGACTCCAGGGTGGTTCGGATGTAATGACCCCACAACAACCTCAACAACCGCGACTGCCACTCCTACTCCCACTGCAACGTGCGAGACACCTGGATGGTTTGGTTGTAATGACCCCACGGCTTCCATTCCCTCTACCGCTAGTTCAACATGCAACAAGCCAGGTTGGTTCGGATGCAATGACCCAACAACCACAGTGCTCCAAGCAACTTTATCCTCGGCATCGGCAATGATCACACCAGCACCATGAACTCTATGGGTTGAACTGGATATATAAACGAACAGATACGACCATTACACAAGCGGCATCCTCTTTTTTTCAATTTCTGGTGTTCATGCGTTTCATTTATTCGGCGAATCTGCTTTGGAGTTATAATTTTTCATGGGAGTTTTGTTCATATTTTGCGCTTGCTTTCTAGAGCCAGACTGAAGCATTGGTCTTTTCTCTTGGCGATACCCCCCGATTTGGCACAAATCCTAGACATTTGCTTCACTGTTAGATAACAATCAACAATCTTCAGACAACTCCTGACTATACACTAGTAGTTCCTATGATAATATTTCATGTGCCTCTGGCACTATCCTATACTAGTAGAATAATTTATCTAGTTCCCAACTGGTGTTTCTGAGAGAATAAGCTTGTTAAGCCCCACTGGCACTGGCAGGGCTTGTTTGACAAATCCGGAGCTTCAAAGCCTTGGAGGCTCATAAGAGCCTAGTAGTAGATTTCTTTCGCACGGCATCTATTTCTCCTACTCAAACAAATTTAGAATATGATGATTTCTGATTAGTGAACTTTCTTGCAGCAGAATATTTCGAATTTATGCCGGGTAATATTTTATTCCCCGATTGATCTGTCGCCTTTTCAAATCCACACGAATTTACTCAGAAAAGGCACCAGGGTTAGGAAGTACTGCAGGAGTGTCCTTGCGAGGAACTCTCTGAATCAAATGCTCAAATGAGGCAGCATCATCAACACGAGGGGTAAAAGGCTCAAAATCCCAGAGATAACCAAGAGTACGTAGAAGGGAACTAGCCGAGTAAGAGACAGTCTTGCCTTCGTGGCTCGTACCCTTTTGCTCAACAAATCCCTGGCTAACCCAAGGAGAGATTAGAAGGGTCGGTATACGACCTCCTAGGCGATTGAACTCATAGGTATAATCGTCTCCATTTGCGGCCTTTTCGGTATAGGTCAGATTATCAGGACGAGTTGCAAGTGGGGGTGGAACATGATCGTGGAATCCGCCAGTCTCATCAAAGGTAAGAACGAAAAGGGTCTCCTTCCACTGTGGGCTAGCACGGAGAGATTCATAGACCCTTTTTATAAAAGCCTCGCCGTCAGAAATCAAACCGCTATCGTGCATAGAAGTAGTTCCAACACCACAGCATGAGGGATTTAGATAGGAAAATTCAGGCAAAGTTCCATTGGCGGCATCGGAATAAAATTGATTCATCGGCACAACCTTGTCGACATTGTTGGTGGCCTTGGTCCAAGAAAACCAGTGGGCTTCGGGGCCTGTGCCGCCAGCTGTATCCCAGTAGTTGAGCCAAGTGTGGTTGGTCTCTCCCAACTGCTGGAAGATAGAGCGCTGGGTGAAAGCATAGGTTCCGAATGTGTCATCGTTAGTTCCGTGACCGCCAGATGTACCAGCAACCAGGGCAAATCGGTTTGGATCGGTAGGCTATATACAGAGTAACTTTAGTAATTGAAACTCAAGTCAGATACGTAATCTCTTGTTTTACTTACACCTGCGACGTCGGAATGCCAGTGGTTGAACGTCAGAAAGTTCTGAACCAGAGAGGTCAAAACAGGAACCTGATCCTCGGTGTAGTAGTTCATAACCTGGGTAGCCAACACGGATTTGTTCGCAGAAGAACCGTAGTTATGGATCTGCTCGTGAATGAAGCCCTTATTGTTCGGGAGTAGCTTTCCCTCGGAAATCAACTCATTGTCCGGAGCCCAGTCGCTATAAAATTCCATAGTGTTGCCAGTGACTGCATGACTGGGATCATCGGTAACCGAATCGTAATCTCTGGGGGAAGTGCAATGATGTCCTTGAGTAGGATCAGTCACATTGAATGGGTTGCAGAAAGGACCATTGTTGATTGGATTCTCCAAGCCCTTTATGGTTTGGCCACCCAGAAGGTTATCAAGCGAGCGGTTTTCCATGCAGAGGACAACAACATTCTTGATCTTTGATTTGAGATTATGGACCGATGAAGTTGAATGGGCCTGTCGAGGGTTGGAGGGGATGGCTGACGCAGCAGCGGCGAAAGCCAAAAGACCGACAAGAGCGCTGGCGTGCATTTTAGTGGCACTTCGGAACCAATTGTTCTGTATTTAACTATATTCTGTAAACAATGGCATTTCTTGGCTCTTTTATATCTAAAAATCTGGCGATGAATCCATGGAGGCTTGCTAGCCATGAACCCACGTGGGTGTCATCACTTTTACCCGGAACAAATATCCAAACGAGTTTCATTTTAAATCTACTTTTTTGTATTCTTTCCCTGGAGCTCAAAGCGCATCTTGATATTTAAATCTCCAATGGTATCAATTGAACCCCCCACGAGGGACTAGATTGAATTGAATCGAGCGTCGGATATCGGTTACAGAGTTAAGCGCTAATTCCCGTAAGCGATATGCTTTTAATCACCACAACAAGGCTGTAGTTTCAAACAATATATCAGATTGGTCCCGGGTAAAAAGGGTATCCTGAATAAAAGTTATCTAGAAAAGATATACATATCCTTGTACTATCTATGTACTATGTGCCAAGGAAACCTAGTTCAGAGAATTGGGACGGCGTTCAAATCAAGCAACCGCCTAGAATGGCTTGACGGCCCCGGCCGCTTCAAAGCCGAACTAGGCAGTTGCTTAGCTTAAGCTTTTGTCACAGATAAATAAGGTGACATCAGTGAACACCTCGTGGTAATTAGAAGCATGATGATTGGCTTGAACGGTTCTTCTAATTTGGGCAATCTATTTACATTTGAGGAAAGATAATGGAAGTCTACAGGCGAGGGAGGCCACATTAGCTTTAGTGGTAGTCTGAATACGAGCACTGAAGACCTTGTTAACCCGCGTCAACATCTGGCAAAAATGGCCTTCAAGTTGCGCATACGCTCATGAGCCCCCCACAAGTGGCCCGAGATGTTCATCACGAGATTTCTGGCTGACCAGGCTAGCGGCCAACTTGAAGGTCCTGCCAGAGACCATTGACCCCAACGTAATCTTCGCTAAGTAACGAGAATCTGCTAACAAGAACGGCACATGTTCATTTCTTGTGCCTCTCGCTGGCTTTCACAGATTTGTAGGTCAACGGACGAAGGGTGGTAATTCGGGTTGGCGCGTTAGCGCCTGTGAACGTTCATCTAGTTGCGGCAAAAGCTATTCGAATCGAGCAGCTCGATCCAGAATCACCCGATGGGATCTTCGAAGATAGTTCGAAGTATAGGAAATTATCAACAGTGAACAGTCAGATACGAGTCATCAACTTTGAACTGTGATAAGACATTCAGTTGAATACTAGACTTGAGGTGATGACATATGTTTTTAAAAGTGTCGCAATACTCTGTGTGTTCTCATCTTCCATTACTACCATTTTCTTATTTACATTCGAGGGGTTTCATTCTGCTAATGAAATCAACAGACCAGAATCTTCTTCATAGTCTGTATCAATGAGGATGCCAGATTTACCATCCTCCGAAGAATGCTTCATTCTGACCTTTTACTTATCCGATGGCTTCTTTTGCTCCTGCGAGCCATTCACGGTCTTGTTGACTGATTGTCCCAGGCCCTCAGCCGCATTTCCAAGCCCCTCACCAGCACCACTCACGGTCTGGCCGATACCTTGAGCTGCACCTCCTGCAGCACCTCCCAAGCCGCTCATAGTATTTCCAACTGTGTTGGTGGCACCGCTTGCCGTCTTGCCTATGGCCTCTCCGAGGCCGCCAAAGAAACTGGCTGTTCAGAAGGGAAGCGTTAGTCGGCATTCAGAGAGATTGTAATTGAAAAGACCCAAGGTCAACTATATGACGGCAGCTGGTCGAACCTTTAAATAGGGACTGTGGGGGGACTGGAAAAGAAGAAAGTCGATGATTATGCGACTGTCACTTACGGTTGTTCTGACCCTCGTTGGAAGACATAGCGAATGAGGATAGATTGGGATTGGAAAGTAGTTAAGACGACTCGTCTTTTGTGCTTTGAATGGGCCCTGGAGTGTTTAATGAATTGAAAGAGAAAAAAGAAAGCGAAAGCAACTCCGATATTCCTCATGCCTACATGTGTCCGCTTTCGCGACTATGATATCATCTTGACTTGTTTGCTCCACGGCCCCGGATCGACGCCGATCCGAGTCGGGCACTCAACAGAAGCAGCAAGAGTCGTGGTGAATCATCGTGATTCAAGATGCAAGCCTTAATCTAAGCATTATTTCAAATGGCCCCCCGCCAATCCTCGCGGTCGACTGTGGCCCGCGGGCTCTCGTTCGGGGTTAGTGGGCACACCAGTGAGTCGCCAAGAAGGCCACTATCTGTGACTCTGATCGCCTGCGCCTCCAAGAGGATCCCTCAGAGGCTGAAACTGTCACCCTAAAACCAGAATATAAAAGGCATCACGGTCGCTCTTCTGATCTGGAGTGATACGTGGGAAGTGCTTTCAACTCGACTACAGAGCCCCATGATGGGCATTGAGACCACTGTGATCCAGTCCGAACGGCTGTTCCCCAGCACCAGTCCTACAGAAAGGGCAGTGCCTCTCTCTCTCCTAGATGCAACAACTGCCGACTTCTCTTCAACCAGTGCCATCTGGCTGTTCGAGCAGCCTGTCGATATTTGCCGCGATGGATTGGACCTATTCGATCACTTTCGCCAAACCCTTCGAGTCACCTTGAATGACTATCCCCAGTGGACAGGCCTCCTGAAAAGTATCACGACGCTAGACTCGGCTCAGTTCGAGAAGGAAACCATTCAGTTTCCAACACATGCGCGTCGCTTTGGCCGGGTATATGCCCACTATGGGACACCACAAGACCCTGGGATCGAATTCATTACTGCTACTTCCACCGCGACCATTGAAGCTCTGTGTCCCGTATCAAGGACGAAAGAGGAACCTCTTTACGATCGCCAGAAAGTACCACTCAATACTCTTCTTCCTTTGGGTCGTTTAGCCAGTGCAATCCTGTCATTGAAGCCAGACGCAACGGGTCTTTTGCCGCCAGCATTTGTCATTCAGTTAACAAAGTTAGCCTGCGGTGGCTTTGCACTGGGAGCTAAAATTGCGCACCCCCTCGCCGATATACAATCACTTGTCTACTTCGTAAAAGACTTGGCAAAAATCAGCCGCTGGTCTATTGGAGGCTCAAACGTACCGAAGCCCATCCTTGCACCAGTGTTTGAGCCAGAACGACTAGACTCTATGGCTGCAGGAGACATCAACGGGGAGGATGTCGATCCCGAAGTGCTCGAGCAGATCAAAAATCTCCCTTTACATCGTTACGACTGGTGGGCTGCTCCAGCTCAATGTCCTTGGCCTCAAGAGATCCCCGAGCCATTCCGAGATCAAAATCTAGCAATTGCTGGCAAGCTCATGCCGTGGTCAGAATGGGATATTGCCGCCCCCGTCTCGCATTACACTGTACACCTGACTCGTGATCAGGTTGAGACCATCTGGAATAGAATAGCGAATGGGTATCCTGGGGATACAATGCCTGAGCGAATCAGCCGACACGATGCTGTTCTAGCTCACATTTGGTCATGTATCACCCGTGCAAGGAACCAGCAAGAAGATGGCGGCTTAGTCCATTGCAATCTCACATACGGCACACGTCCAGCTCTTCAACTTGGAGACGACTTCATCGGTTCGCCCAGTATGAACATCAACATCGAGATGACCGGAGAGAAACTAGCATCTACACAGATTCCCGGGGACGAAACAACACGGACCATCGCACAATGCATTCGCAAAACGATTGGCCGAATGAACCGCCCTGGAGCCTTGGCCGCACATCTTCACAGTGTGGCATTTGAAAAAGCTCCTCAACGGATTTGGCAGGCATTTATGGGCTCTCGCCATCTGATTGTGACGAGTTGGGCTCGGGTCGGCATTTATGATGTGGATTTCGGGTTGAATACTTCGATTCGGTATGCCGAGGGAGTGATCCCCGACTTGGATGGCGATATTTTGATCAAAGATGCACCGCCCTTGAATCAATTGAAGAATTCATCGGACCGAAGTGCATGGACAGATGATGGGGTTGATATCTCGATTCACATCCGGGCGGAAGATATGGATCGCTTGATCCGGGATCCACTCCTTCTTCCATAATGCAGTGTATCACAATAAAAACAAGATTATGTTAATATTGGAATAATTCTGTAATATAAATTGAGTTCAATTGCAATTTTTTTCTCGATACTCCGATCTGGGTGGGGCTGCTGTCAAAGTCGATGCAACATTCCCATCTGATCTGATCTGCCCCAATGCGGCCCGGCCACATTCCGCCGCCGCATGCAGGGGCCCTCGGAGAATAAGCAACTCGCATGGACTCGGCGAGATAAGGTTCTGACGGGCAAGACTGTGGCATCTGTACCTAGACTTTTCGATAATAAGTGAAAAGTAATGAGTAATAAGTAATAAGAAGTAACAACCGGTAGTACCCAACCTAAGAAGTGGCGGCGCCCCCCTTTGGCCAAGCTTCCCGCGAAAATTTACATCTTGGCCTGGAAGCCCGCTTGTTCCCCGCAAAGTCCGGTGGAATCCTTTTATCCTCATTTTGTCTAGCCTCTTCTGTTCTGCCCAGGTTCCCGGGGTGCGAACGAAAAAAGAAAAAAAAAGGTTCTCCCCCTGAATTGCTCGCGTGTGTTGGCTGTTCCCACGTCTTGGTGGGTACGCACCTTTTTTTTCCCCTTCAAACCTCCGCCAACCTCCGAGCCTGGACCTGGACCCGTCTCAGCTCTCTTTCGACTTGAACCCATTCTCCTCCTCCTCTCCCCAACGTCTTTACGCCTTAATTGCCTCAATTGGCTCGATCTCGCCGATCCAGCATGGCTGACACCAAGGCGCACGATGTCATTGCTCCGGCAGACAATGACCTGGGGCATTACCCCTCCACCGATGGGCCCTCAGACGACCCCATGGAGAAAATCATTCAGAATGCCAGAGCGGCGACAGAGAAGGAGCGGGATATGGGCCTGTGGAAGGGTATGAGGATATACCCCAAGGCTGTTGCGTGGAGTATTCTTATTTCGACTTGCATTGCCATGGAGGGGTACGATATCAGTTTGGTGAACAACTTCTACGCCTTCCCTCAATTCAATCGCAAGTACGGCGAGCTGCAGGGTGACGGTTCATATCAAGTGCCAGCACGGGTAGGTCATAGATGTCTTTCTATTTTGTTCTGCCCATTTTGCCATGCTGCATGATCTGGCGATCAAAATCTCGCTCCCGAAGAACAGTCAGGGTTGGTAGGAAATCAATGCTAACGGGAATTCTTACAGTGGCAATCCGGTCTGAGCAACGGTGCTTACGTCGGCGAGATTATCGGTCTTTTCATCAACGGTTACGCCTCGGAACGCTTTGGATATCGTTACACCCTCATGGCTTGTCTGGTCTTGGTGACCGCTTGGACGGCGATCTTCTTCACGGCCCAGAATGTGCAGTCCCTGCTCGCGGCAGAGATCCTGTGTGGTATCCCCTGGGGTGTGTTCCAGACATTGACTATCACCTATGCTTCGGAGGTGTGCCCCGTCTCTCTGCGAGGCTACTTGACCACCTACGTCAACTTCTGTTGGGGTCTGGGCCAGCTCATTGGAATTGGTGTCATCAAGGGCATGTTGAACCGCAATGACGAGTGGGCATACCGTATTCCCTATGGACTGCAGTGGATGTGGCCCTTGCCTCTTTTCGTTGCAATCACTATGGCACCCGAGTCCCCTTGGTGGTTGGTCCGTCGAGGACGCACCCAGGATGCTAAGCGTTCATTAGAGCGATTGACAAACAAGGACCGCAAGGAGGACTTTGACGCTGACGAGACTATCGCCATGATGGTGCACACGACTGCTCTGGAGGCCAAGATTACTAGTGGAGCTAGTTACTTGGACTGCTTCAAAGGTACTGATCGGCGCCGGACGGAAATTGTGTGCATGGTTTGGGCGATTCAAAATCTCAGTGGAAACTCATTCTCCAACTACTCGACGTATTTCCTTGAGCAAGCCGGACTGAGCTCCTCCAACTCCTACTCCTTCGCTATGGGACAATACGGTATCAACATGGTCGGTGTCTTTGGCGCCTGGTTCTTGATGACTCTCGGTATTGGTCGCCGAACTCTCTGTCTGTACGGATTGTGCGGACTTTGCGCCATGCTTTTGACTATGGGCTTCCTCGGACTTGTGCCTGATTCGCACCGCGACCAGGCTTCGTTGGCCACAGGTTCTCTGATGCTGATATGGGCACTGTTCTATCAGCTCACTGTTGGAACTGTCTGCTACTCGATTGTGGCTGAGATGTCAACTCGCCGGTTGCAAATCAAGACGGTTGTTCTCGGCCGCTGTCTGTACAACATTGTCGCCGTTATCTGCGGTGTCCTGACACCATACATGTTGAACCCCGGTGCGTGGGACTGGGGCAACTATGCCGGTTTCTTCTGGGGTGGCATCTGCTTCCTGTGCATCATCTACACTTACTTCCGGGTGCCGGAGCCCATGGGCCGTTCGTTCGCCGAACTGGATATGCTCTTCGAGCAGAAGACCAGCGCTCGCAAATTTGCCGACACGCACGTCGATGTGTTTGGCGAGAACATCGACACGGAAGTTATCGACAACTACCAAGACCAGAAGAACTCCCCCCGAACCGAGCCTGGTGAGGCCGAGAAGACCGCCTCGGCTTAATGCGGTGCAATCCGATGAGTCCCACGTTTACGACCAGTCTGCAGCGTATTTTCCCACCTTAGTTGTATATAACCATAACCATAACCATAGACCTTAGATTTAACTACATATCTACTTAATTGACTATATAATTCACATCCAATCCCATGAGTAATCTATTCAACACCGTTCCTGAATCTCTAAGCCCCGCGATCCACGGTTGACAGCCGTTGGGGCCGAGCCACTATCAAGGCGGACTTTGACTGGCCGATTCCTCCCTTTCCGATTCTTCCCCAGAGACACTGCACTGGAATAATCCAGTCCAGCTATATTCAGAGCCTCCTACTCCCCTGGTTCGCCTTGTTTTCTTCCATCCTTCGACGCGGGGTAGCGGGGGTTCCAGTCTGCAGCCGCAATGGACACGACCTTCATCACAATCCACGGCAAGTCTCTTCCGAGTTGGCGACGAGTGATTTGACGACAATTTCATGGCTAACATACGTGGCAGATCTCTCGCGGGACGCATCAATTCTTTATGCATCGGAAAGTATCCAGGTGGTGTTGGGTTACCAGCCACATGAGGTGGTGAATCGTTCCTGTTGGGATTATTTCCACCCACAGGAACTGCCTTTTGCGCGCAGCGTGCATGGTCGTGGCGTGCGGCTTGATAAGGCGGCCGTTTTAAATTACTGTTCCATTCGGCATAGGAATGGATCCTGGGTTGGCTGCGAGTGTGTCTTTACTGTCGTGTACGATGTTTTGACCGCCAGTACCACCGTCTATGGGAGGGGGAAGGGGACTCAAAGTACGTTGAAACATCATGCCGAGCCGCCTTTTTTCTCTCTATATTTGCTCCCTTGATGTTATTTCCATTGTTGTATTAACAATATTTGCAGAGAGAGCTGTCGACGCTCCTATCGTCCGCCAGCTCTTCGACTCTTCTCCCAACGACCCACGATACCACATGCTCACCTTCATATCCGATAAATTCTCACGACGCCTTATTGAACCGCTTCACGAACCCCGTGCGGCTCTTTTTGTTAATCGCTTCACCCGTACAGCAACTATTATGTATGCCACCAGCGGCGTAGAAGAAATTCTTGGACTGAGCCCGTCTCAGCTCGTCTCCAAGAGCTTCTTCTACTGCATCCAAGAAGACTGCTTGCAGGATGCAGTTCGATGTCTTGAGGGTGCGAAATCTAATGACTCGATTGCATACCTGCGCTTCTGGTTCCGCAATCCATTGGAGGATACCAATGTACCTGCTCCCGGGTACGAGGGCTTTCCCTCTACCGGTGCACCTACTAGCCACACTGATCATCTGCCCACTGTTGAACTAGAAGCTGTCGTTTCTTGTACATCCGATGGACTTATCGTCATTCTCCGCCGCGCTAGGGCTCCCATCCCTGGTGGCCCGCTGCCACCCCAACCGGTCCCGGCTTATTCTAATGGTCTCTTCGCAGCGCCTTGGGCTGTGGAGCCTGTTCTTTCCTATGGAGCTATGCCATACACTCAACCTGTAAACTCCCATGGCATGGCATATCCCGAAGACAAGAAAACACTGTGCAGGGATTACTCCCCGTCTAGTGTGGCATCGGAATCACGCTCGGGGTCTGGATCTAGAGATGGTTCGGGCACAGGTTCCGGCTCGGGGACCGGAACTGGGTATGGATCCAGCGGTGCCTCCAGGTTTGCCCAGTCCCCATTCCAGACAAACACACAGAAAGATGAACCCGAAGGACCCCATGCCTCTCAACTCATGGACACAATCCGCGATGTGGCCGTCTTTGCTTGGGGTATTGTGGGCATCAATCGTTCTTTGGAACAATATAAATATGGAACTCCGTCAGGTAAAGCTCATCCTGAAGATACAGTTACAAATGACTCTTAGGAGGGTGATGCTGTGGCTGGCCGTGACTTGAGCTAGATACGATTACATGCATTATGCTGAATGAATATATGAGTTGGTTGGTTACCTTTGATGGCTACCCATGCTGCAGAATATCGTTTTTAACGTTACTTCAGCACTCAATTTCAAATACTTTGTGGTAACCTATTAGAATTCTAGCTTGTTCCGTTATGATTTCACGACAAGATTTAGATGTACTTCCACGTCCAAACTTTTTGCAGGTTCCAACCTTGGAATTCGACTCAGTCACGACGTCCCTA
Source organism: Penicillium sp. G339 (assembly GCA_027569595.1). NCBI lineage: Eukaryota > Fungi > Ascomycota > Eurotiomycetes > Eurotiales > Aspergillaceae > Penicillium > Penicillium sp. G339. Next base: position 730,987 of record JAPDFJ010000010.1, read on the forward strand.
TGCTATATCAAGGAGTCATTGGGTTATTACAAGAGCGATTGCCATTTTGTGTACCATTTAGCGTGGATTTTATGGTAAATTCTAGAATACAAACGCCTTTTTGTCTCGCTACCTAGACGCCAGGCCCGACATACTCCGAAGTTGCAATGTGCAAGAAAGAAAAGCCCATCCAAAGCATAAGCCTCGTCACCCATGCTCTCTCTACTCATCGCTCATCCGTGTATCCTCATCCGCCGCCTCAACCTCAGCAGCCTGTTCCGCCTCCGGGGACCCCTCGTCTTCAACCGGAGGCTCGGGGGGAGCAGGAAGAGTTTGTCCAAACTTGGGGTCAATGTTGGCGCGGTGAAGAGCACGCTTGTATAGCTCGGCCTCATCAGGATCGCGAATGACCACCTGCATTTGGTCGACCTGCTCTTCCTGCACTTGGGAGGAGGCACCAGGAGCCAGTCCAGCCTGAGCAATTGTACGGGCACGCTCGGGCTTGAGACGGGTCTTAGCCACGATTGGGTAGTAGTATGCGGCACGCTGCCTGTCATTACCAGAGTTGAACGCAATGGCAAGATCACTAAGCTTGTCATCGTTGATAACCTGGCCGCTTGTTGCGAATGTACGGACACGGTCGTAGCGGTGGAACTTGTTTCCTTCTGGCCCCTTGCTGGCGTAAAGATCTTCATTATCACGATTCGGGTCGTTCAAATCCATGCTAGTCCGGATATCCTTCGCGGATTCGCGATTCTCGGGCAAGAGAAGATCGTAGTCCCATGGCACGGCACCGGGATCGGGGTAAAGGTGAGGATTAGCCTTGTGTAGTGCCACCTTCGAGGCATGCTCCTGACAAATGCGTTCTTCGGGTGCATGGGGGCGGAGGATAGCCACATCGAGGCGCTTGTCACGCTTGCCACCGGCGCTAGGTACTGGCGCCTTATCGAACTTGAACTGGAGGAAACCGCCTGGGTCGGTGAATCCGTGAAGGTCTGGAAGCACTGGGAAGAAGCCGACGGGCTTGAGTTTCGCATTATCGGGGTGAACGGGTTTCGCCCAAGCATCGCTTTCTGCCTTGGTGGCAGGCAGACCACGAACTTGGCTCTCGGTATCCTCGCCAGTATGCTTGCTCTCGGGGTAGGCAGTATCGAAACCCTTCTGGATGTACTTCTTGACGTGCTTAGGGTCATCCACTGAAGTCTTTCCTTTCTTTGTGGATCGTGCCTGCGGCCTGGCTGGTGCACTGGTGGCCGCAGCGGCGCGGTCCACTGAAATATGTTGCGTACGGCGAAGGAAGCTGACATTCGTGTTCTTCGGGGCAGGGTTTCGGAGTTGATCAAGGGTCATCAGGAGGGGAAGATCTGCGGTGTCAATTGTCTGCGGGTGTTCGGGAGCCATAATGGCTGTCATCTCATTAGCGTCCTTGCATCCAAATTATTCATATGTTCAATCACATACCACTCTCATCGCCCAAATGCAAGCCAGGAATACCGACAAGGTCAATCGGCATACCGCCCTCGGCGTCGACATCGATATTGAGGTCTTCACGGCGAGCTAAATTTGATGCGAACCCTGGGGTCACGAAGCGACTGAGACCTTCATGGGGAATGTCGAGAAGCTTCGGGGGCATATCTGGAGGAGGGAGGTCATTGCGATAGCGTAGGGACGCAATATATTCCTGATGGAAGCTCCCGGAGGACTGCGAGTCCTTGGACTTTGACATTGTGGTGCTCTGATGTATGTCCTAACCGTGCCAATGCGCATCGCATTAGCATTGCGGACGCGCGCAAAGGTTGGATGGAGCACTTACCTCGTTGTGGAGCAGGTTGAGGAGGGAAGGAGAAGTAAATAGATGAGATAAACCGCATGTACAAGTGACGAATGTGAATTGAGTCACTTGGGCCCAAAAAGCTTTGCAGAAAAGCAACCCCCTCAGTGCTGTATTTGACCGACAGGCGCTGCGAGTCTCGCTCGTCGACCCATTATGCCACATCCGACCGCCTCTGTCCTCGGGATAGTCCCGGAAAAAGTATGATCCCGTAGCTGCTTATCACGTGCCATATCGATAGTCAGGTGACTATTCCTAGTTTGCTGAGGTCGACGGCAATAAGGAATGGCAGGTGAAAAAGTTGAACTCATTGAGGCATATTTTCATTATTCAAGAATGCTTTTAATTGCATGACACGATATTCCCTGTATCCCCAACACCCATCATGTAGACCGAATAGAACGAATAGAGAAATAATAGAAATCACAAAGTATAAGCTCAGTATGCCCACATGCACTTGTAAGCCATCAGTCGGTGACCTAAGCGATCATACTCTACTTGACCGATCCAGCTATCATTTGTTCCACTTAGCTTTCCAAAGATACTGGCACCCTTCCAGACAACAACCTGAGGGTCCAGGTCTCTGGGTGGCACTCCAATCATGATTTCCTTCGCGAACCCTGGACGGAGGATTTGCAATCGTTCTTCCAGAAAGAGGTTAAGCCCAGACGTCAAACTGCCACCACCAACAATCATGATACCTCCAATGAAATCACGCATCTTCTTCTCATCAGACCGGGCAGCATGAGCAATCGATGTCAGAATTGCATTGTCCAGGGCATACACCGGAAGAATATCATCTCTGTACTCCACGGCCGGACGGGTGGGCTGCAGAGCTGGTGGAAGGGCAGCAGGCGTACCAGTCCCGCCTGCCTGTGGCGTTGCCGTGGCTTCAGGCGCCGGGGAGCCAGCGACTGAAGAGTGAGGAGTAATCTCTTGCTCCTGAACTCGGCCTAGTGGATTCGGCTGTTGGGAACGGCTGGGGGTTGCTTGCACATCGGGTGGTGCTGCTTGCGATTCTCCATTGGTTTTTTCGTTTGTTGGAAGTGCGGGCGCAAGAGCTGTCATGATCTCTGACTGGGCGCTAGAAACAGGATCATTGGGCGAACCATCATAGATATCAACGGATCGCTCAATCAGCTTCCGGCGACCGTCGAGCTTGTGGTCATTGTCAAAGATGGTGGGCTCGAAAAATCCCATGGGTGCCAAGTGGACCTCGTCGAAAGCTCTGAAGGCGTGCTTCTGAGTATCCTCGCCGGACACGCGAAGATGGAAGTCGAACACTTGAGGCGAAACGCTCGCCTCGTTCATAGTGCAAAGGTTCTTCTTCAATTCTTCAGCCAGCAAGAAGTCGTAGCGCCTCCTCAAATTAATATCAGCGTAAGGGAAATGGTCGTGCAGCATCATCTTAATAAAGGCCTGAGTTACATCTTGGCCACCCATTTTCAGATTCACTCGGGAATTCTCCACACACATTCCCTCCTCCACACAGCAGATAGAGGTCTTCTGAGCTCCGATATCGACCACACAGGCGGAGGTGAATCCAGCGCCAAAGGTCGCCGCCAAGCTCTCTTGAATGAAACACACCCGAGAAAACGCAAATTCACGCATCAACATATCCAGAATTTGAGTTATGTAGGACTTGTCATATAGGTCTGGAATGACGAACACGCACGAGTATTGGTGCCAATCTTTTTTGCTAGTCAGACCCAGCTGATTTTTGATCGCATCTTCGAGGATCAACGAAATGTCCAAGAAGAGCATCCTCTTGCTCCGATAATCCGATTCGTTGCACCATCCATTCTTGATAGGCCAGTACAGCTTGTATCGGGGCTTTGAAGAGTCGGGAACTCTAAGTGCGGGCTGCCCGATAATGTATTCGGGTGGAGGGTTTGAGAGCTCAGTCCATTCGACGCGCGAGGGGTCATTGTGCTCGGAGATGATCTCGGGTGTTTGCCTCCGATTAAAGTTGACCACCATGTCCTTAGAGTTAGGAAGCGTGCGTCGCTTATTCTGTCGCATGCGTACTTTGAGGTCCGAAGACATCCGGTTAAATTCAGCGGACCACTATAGTTCTAGATTAGCAAATGTCCATGTGGTTCCCTCTGCGGCAGACGTTATAGAACGCACCTCGGGTCCAAATTGATTCTCTGGCTCCTCCTCGGTACCATCTTCCCGTTTCATCCGTTTCGGAAGGGGCTCATCATGGTCTTCACTTTCGTTTGTGGCTGACTTGCGGGCAATCACCATCGGTACAGTCTTTGGTAAGGCATCGCTTGACAGTCCAATGCGCAGGTTCTGGCTACCCATGTGAATAACAATGACCTTGGAGCCAGCTGTTTCCGCGGGTGTCTCCTCCGCATCCTCCATGTTGGCATCACCGTCTGCCTCCGTTTCGGCCTCTGTTGCTTCGGGCTTGGCCATGGCGAGAGCACGGTCCCGATCCTTCGCATTCTTGGTCATTTTGGTTCGTGCCTCCTCGTTCTGGAGTCTGAACGCCAGGTACTGGTCGTCTCTCTTCAGGTAATCACTAAAATGAACAATGGGCAATCAGTTTTGCGAATCTTCATAAAGCTTGGTCCAGCCAAAACCAGACCAATACACAAATACTTACGTGTAATAGTTCTTCTGATTGATTGCTGGAATTTGCGGCCAGCTGGACAGGTCCATATTATTGTCTGTTCGCTCCAGGCCTAGTGATCTGGTATCAGACATTCGTTCCGCAAGTTGCATTGGCGGGTCGTGAGCATATCTCGGGGTATAGCTAACCTTCATCCCGAAGGGCTTTGCCTGATTTCTTGCCCACCATGGTGAGCGATCTGGACGAATGGTCGTGAGCCGGTGCCCAAGTGCGGGATGAATCAAGGAGCGCGCAAGCTGGTTGGGTGGTTGCGGGCTGCGGGCTACGGGCTGCGGATGAGGCCGACCAGCTGTTGAGGTTTCCCGGTTGGACGGAATGGGGTCAATGGGAGGCGATTCAATGAGTGGGTAGAAGAGAGGAAAAGGCGCAGCGGCAGGTGAGGAAGAAGTCGGACTCGCAGCGCGGGTTCGTCGTGAAGGAGCGGCGCTATGCACGTCGCCGATTGACCGCCCTCGCCCTCCAATGCGGTTGCCACCAACGAGTCCCTCCTTTCATTCATCTAACTCACGCCTTGTCCGTTCCACGACCTCCCTTGATTGTATCATAGTCATCCGTCCCTCCGTCCGGATATCTGTTCACTTCTCCACCCCTCCACGACCCGACCCTGCATCCACTCATCCACCCCCGACTTTCCATACTTGCTGAGAAATACCCAGCGACTCGACTCCAAAAGATACCACCACAAACCACACACAACCATGGGAGCTTCATTATCGCGCCTGTGGTCTTTGATCTGGACAAAGAAGGAGATTCGAATCCTCATCCTGGGTCTTGTACGTGGAATGACTCCGGAGCGGGGAGAACACACTCGCATGCAGGTAATCACAGGAAACAAAGACTGACAGCCTCTTTTTGCATTTAGGATAATGCTGGAAAGACAACTCTGCTCTACAGGCTTAAGGTACGGTCTCGGCATCCAATCGGTCTTGCGCACCGGGCGCGTTTGCAACTTTAAGTGTTAATGTCTCGCGTCTCCAGATCGGCGAGGTGGTCACCACGATTCCCACTATCGGATTTAACGTCGAGTCGGTCACATATCGGAACCTAAATTTGAACGTCTGGGTAGGTCGTTCTGTGATGATGCCACATTTTCTTGACTCGCACTGATCGCGGTGACCATAGGATCTCGGTGGTCAAACATCCATCCGTCCTTACTGGCGGTGCTACTACGCCAACACAGCTGCCGTCGTTTTCGTCATCGATTCTACAGATATTGAGCGCCTGGGAACTGCCGCAGACGAATTGGCGGCGATGCTGAACGAGGATGAACTCCGCGAGGCAGCCCTACTAGTGTTTGCCAACAAGCAAGACCAGCCGGGCGCTAAGGGTGCGGGCGAGATCTCGGAGGCATTGAAACTGGGAGAGCTGCGCGACCGCAACTGGAGCATTGTCGCTTGCTCTGCTATTGATGGCAAGGGAATTAATGAAGGCATGGACTGGCTGGTGGTTTGTCTCTCCTATCTCCGGCCGGGCCACACATCCCATATATCTCATACTAACCGTTATGTTTGTAGCAAACCATCCAGGCAGAGAACGCATGAAATGAAGCTTTGTTGTCGGGCTATAGATTTTGATCTTTGATATACCTGGAACCTTAAGTTTCCCGTACGACTTGAGGGCCGTTTACCTGCATTCGGGGGTGCTGAGTCGTTTATTCCCTTCGGCTCTGTTTAGACCGGCAGAGTCCTTGTCTTATATTGCTATATGATTTTTGGTGTCAGCGCCTTGCGGCTTTTAGGGTTAATAGTTTAATGAAACTGCTGCTGAGGCTTGATTACCCCTAGGGCACACCCTGTGGACCTGGTAATGGCCGTATAGAACAAGGCGTTCAAAATACACCTCTCCGTACGCTTAGATTTCCAACGATATATCTCGGTGGATACTGGCATCTCTCGGCCTCTTGGGCTACCGTCCTAAGGTGAATGTGGAGGCTGGTCGAAACCCTGAAACCAGGCCGCAGACAGTAGAGCTACAAGTTTGCGATCGCTCACAGAAGAAGTTCATAATGTCTTCCATAGTGGTAATCACATCGTCCATCTATCTATCGGCACATCTAGTGTTTACGCCACTAGGTAATATCTCACGAGCCGAAAGATAAGGGAATGCAACGACCCCCGCATTTGTGACATGGCATAAAAAACAACTACGTCCTATCAAATTTGGGAGGGGTCTTCCCATGCAGCCTCGTCTGAGTATCTTTTCTTTCCACAATACCGATTTTGAACGCATTCAATAATTTCAAGTTGATCCAGTGCCTATCTACTCAAAACCCCCGCTACAAAATGGCCATTCCTTCTACTCAGATCGCAGCTGTCATCTCACCGTCCGGCACATCTGCAACATCTGGGGTAAATATTATCAGTACCCACCCAGTTCCCACCCCCGGCGATGGAGATCTTCTCGTGAAACTTGAATACTCTGGTGTGTGTCACACAGACATTCACAGTATCCGAGGTGATACGCCCATGTTGACAGATGTGGCTGGCCACGAGGGTGTGGGGACGGTGGTTGCAGGTGAGCATAGGTTTGTTTGGTAAATAAATCTAAAGGAAGACTAATTTGGATTTGCGCCTTATTGTAGTTGGGCCTCGAGTCGATGGCGACCAGTGGATTGGCCAGAGAGTCGGTATCAGGTCAGCACTTGGTGATACTGGTAAGGGGTTCATTCATGGGTTTAGTATTGACCATATAGTATTTTCAGATGGCTTTATAGCTCATGTCTTAACTGTGAGATATGTGCAATCAATCACACCGCGTGCCCAAGCCAGAAGAATGCCGGTGCAGTACGTTATCCTAGCGAAGTCCGATGAATAGCTAAATATGCCCAGGATTTTGCTAATACTTTCCGGCGAAGAATGTTCCTGGAACGTTTCAACGTGAGTCTTGTAGGCTCCTGTATACTATAGTATACTTAGAGGCTAATACAGCAACATAGAATACATTGTGAGCCCGGCACTCCATGTCACGAAGATACCTCCAAAGCTCTCGCCCGAGCTAGCAGCACCACTTCTATGCGGTTTGTTTGGTCATGGCCTTGGCTATTTTAAGCTCACTAATATTTGATAGCTGGCATTGCCATGTACTCTTCAATCATGAAAACAAAGCCTCGCCCAGGTGATTGGCTCGCTATTCTCGGTGCTGGGGGTGGTCTCGGACATATGTGCGTTAGGTCCACCAGATCAAACTGACTGTTTGATATGGACCATTGACTTGTTTTTTAAGGGGTGTGCAAATTGCCGCAAAGAAAGGACTAAATGTCCTCGCTATTGATAAGTATGTTGTACCCAAATCCATCGCCCGGTCATGTCGCTGACGTATTCCAGGGGGGCGAAGAAGAGAGAATTGTGTTTAACACTGGGTGCCAAGCACTTTGTTGACTTTAGTTGTGTTGACATTGTGGAAGCCGTTAAGAACTTTACCTCTGGGTTAGGTGCCCACGGCGTGGTCTGCACGGCCAACAGCGCACGAGCATATGAGCAAAGCTTGCATATGTTGCGCCCACTCGGAACACTGGTCTGTGTTGGCATCCCCAGTGTTCCTTTCAATTTGCCCGCCACTCCATTGGACATGATTGTCAAAGGTAGGATACCCATTTTTTTCTTCAATTTCCTCAGGTCATATCAATTGGTCCGGATATAAATTGATCGCTTTCAGGGTTGACAATTGTGGGAAACTCAGCCGGCACTGCGGCGGAGATGGATGAGCTTTTGGCAATGGCCATCGCCGGTGATGTGGAGGCGCATGTTCAAGTCTTTGCATTAGATGAGATTCATGATATCTTGGAACGCCTCGAGAAATCGGAGGTTGAAGGCAGAGTTGTTTTGAAAATCCCTTGAGGTGAATGGAGCTGGCTAGACATGGTTGCAATACTTCTGATTACTTTCGATTCCTTGATGACGATTAATCAGCCATTGATATGAATTCTGTCTTGAAAGAAGCCTGAGTCATTTATGTTCTAGTCTATAACCGAGTAAACAAAGAATACGCGGTTGGACTTCACCCACCAAGTTCTTTTTCATCTTGGGCAAAAAGGGGTACGGCAATAAAGGGTAAAAAGGACGCCGTTAATTCAGCATCGTAACAAATAGACGAAATGCAAAAAGAAGTGGTTCCAGAGGTACCCTCGACTTTGGCGTTATTAGCACCACTCTAACCAACTGAGTTATGGAACCGTTCTTGAAATGCCGGCCGGATTTAGTGCTACTTCAATGTGGACCTTCAAAAAGCTACTATTACCTAGGTCAAAGTTATTGTCAAAACTGAGCTAAACCTCTATCCCCACGTCAAAGTGGGAGTATAGTTGCTATGTGGGCTACTCGCTCGGACGAGCCACTATTTTGGAAAATAAATTACAGTGCTCAGGACTTCCAATAGTTTTGAATAAAATATTTCCACTACTTGATACTGAAGCTGCCGTTAACAGGTTCGTGAGAAAGCGGCTATACATGATCAGATCTAGCAAGTATGTGGTGGACATATCCCTCCAAGGGACACCTTCATAATCAACACGGTGAGGCTAGACAGCTTCGTTGTGGGTGACAACAGCGCCTCCTTCCTTCTCGCGGTGGATCTGCTCCTGCTCGCGGTCGTACTCCTCGGCAAATGCCCTTCCGTGGCGACCAATCTTGTGCCAGGGAAGGTCGAACATTTTGTCGATAGTTTCGAGGCTGCGGCCGGCGGCCTCTGGTACAAAGAGCCAAACCCATACACCACCAAGGAGTGAAATGACACCAAAGAAGTAAAATGTTCCGTAAGGTCCGAGCCCATCATGAACGAGCAACATCTCAGGTAGAGCGCGGTTGACAGCGTACTGGCAGACAAAATGCATAGCCATAGTGATGGACGAGCAAATACCACGAATGCGGAGAGGGAAAAGCTCGGATGACAGCAGGTACTGACCACTGTTCCATCCTAGGGCCCAACCGGCACCGGAGACATAGATGAAGGCAATGGCGGCGGTTGAAGCGCGGTTCTGTGTCACACTGGGAACAAAGTCGGGGTTGTTGGCAATAGGGACGAGGTTGAGGAAGATAGCAATGTAGAACATAGCAATAGTCTGTAGAACAATGCCAATTATGAGAGAGCGCTTTCGACCGGCCATATCGACAAGGAAGAGAGCGCAGATAAGGGCGGCGACGAGTTTGACTATGCCAAAGATAACAGTCGAGAAAAGAGACTGCTCTTGACCAGTGATGCCGACAAGTTCGAATAAATCGGGGGCGTACACAGTGATGGCCGAGCCACCAGACCAGCAAGCCATATTCTGAGCGAGGTTGGTAAGGAACAGACGGTACGAATTACGTTTGATGCCAAGGATCTCCTTGAACAGGCCCTTCCATCCCATTCCAAGGGTGGCTTCCATCTCCTCTTGGAATGCGACGTCCATTTCGGTCATTTCGTCAAGAACGTATTGGTGGTCAGCGGGTAGGCCACGGAGGCTGCAGAGAACCTCGAGGGCCTTCTCGCGATTGCCCTGTTTGATGTAGAAACGGGGGGACTCCAGTTGAAAGAAGGTGAGGATCAGGATAATGCCAGCAAACATGAGGTGAATCGAAGTTGGAACAGCCTGTCGGGGGCATGTTAGTCAATTCAGCACAATAACAATTGTACTGGTCAGAACTCAGAACTCACCCAGCGGTTGAAAGTGTCCGCCATGTGAATCTCAGTACCCCAGTTGGCAAAGTAGGCAAGCATAATACCACTGATATTTGTATTAGCATCGAAAAACGAGGCAACAGGGAGAAAGAAAAACAGAGTATGGACTCACAGGTACACGGCACCCGTAAACATACAAGTGCAAAGACCGCGGATGGGAGCTGGGGATACTTCAGAAAGATAAATGGGACCGACAACACAAGTCTCCCCAATACCAATACCAGCAATGAAGCGACCAGCGTAGACGGCGCCCATGTTGCCGTTGTTTCCAATAAAAATGGCGATACCGATAATCCAGAGACAGCAGAGTTGGCGAGTAGCCCAAACACGGCCGATACGATCACAAACGAGGAAAGCACTGTCATTCAACCAGGATTAGCAAAGGCAAGTTTAAGGAAGAAAATCATACGCCCAACAGCAAGCCTTACAAAAGAGCACCGGCGACACTGCCGAGCTGAACCATGGAGGAAACGGTACCCTTGACACTAGCGAGCTCAGCCTCGGGGAGGTCATCAATACCGACAGACAGCTTGAAAGCGTGAGAGTTGAAGACACCGGTGATGAGACCCTCGTCAACACCACGGGCAGCACCCATGAGACCAAACGTAAAGACGGCGAACCATAGCTTGAAGTTGAGTGTCTCTTTGGGCAAACCGCCCGTGTTAAATTTGAAGACGTTGATTGCAGCACCACCCGCCATGATGTATAGTTTCGATCGAATGCTTCTAGACGAGTTGTGAAGGAAGAATAAACAGGTTAAACGTGGAGTGAAGTCTTAAATCTGTATAAGAGATGACGCGCCAGCGCTGCAAGGTTCGGGCGAGAGAATAAATCCCAGTTGAAGACTATGGGCTCAGGCTGCTAGCCCAGAAGAGAGACAATTGGGAGGGGGATGCTTCAGTCGATGGAACGGATTGAGCTAGGAGCGGGGATTGATGTTCTTTTAAATCACAAACTTTGCCACGGGGGCTCATGGGCCAACAGATGCGAGGTTCATCAAGAGAAGACTGGTGGGTGGCCCAACGCAAGCTAGTCTCGGTCTCCAATATTCAATCGACCAACGTTATTTATTAATTCTCCGATTCTCGGGCAAGAGCAACCTTGGAAGTGAGCCTAAGCCTCTACAAGCTCTCCACGAGTAGGATTGGGAGGTGAACTTTCTTTTCTATCATTCCTAGCGTGAACTATAAACTGCCACACTATAGAGCCCGTGAACATCGTGACATCAAAGTGGGTTTTTCGTTATAAGTGATGTACTACACAAGGCATATGAATAATTTTGCGGCTATATCCCATCCTAATAATGGATGATGGCGATGAAAGGGCTAAATCTGCTAGAGCTCTGCGAGTCACAATTCCTGATATCGGCGGTTAGGGAGATTAATACTGCTCAGGCGGGAGAGGTTAAAAATGAACCATGGCGCCATGAAATTGTAGATATATGCCTCACCTTGACTGGAAGGATATCAAAATTCTCGGGATGTTTTTCTCGGCGACACCATTCGCCCTTCAGGACACGAAGGAGACAGGAGAGTCTAGGCGATCGGCCATGTGTCAAAGCGTATCCCTCGCCAAGTACGGTACATCTTCCCTTTCCAGGCCGACTACGAGTAACGGTTGTTTGTGGCCAACCAATGGCTTCACATTAGTTCATGGGTGGAGGCTGAGCCTCTAATTTTCGCCCCCCGCCCCAGGGGAAAACCAAAGGGCTGGTATCTCTTCGTGGATTGCGCTAATCTATGCAAACCCCATGGATGTACCCCACACATTTCCCCATTTACCCCAAGACGATGTCCCCCAATTCGGTGGATCACAGCAGAGAAAATGACAGTCTTGAACCCGGAGGCAGAAGATCGGTATCCGATGAAGATACCGTGGAGCAGAAAGATGCTGAGCTGCAGCGAACCAGCAGTGCAAAACAGCAGCTGCAGGTTTCTCATTCTAACAACCTTGGATAGCGAAAAGACCCGAGAGTCATCGGCGACGCCGTCAATGAAAAAAGTTAATCGTGTAGAGTCGGAATCCAAGCTCTTTTACCGCTGTTCCCCAGGCCTTGGCTTTCAAGGTTACTCCGGGATATCACCGATAAGTTTGCTCGAGCTGGCCAGCTATGAAGACCATCGTTTGCTCTAGCTTACCTTGTCCTTCTTTCTTTCCTATTATTCTATCTTTGCCTTTAACACTGTCCCACACTCAACTGCATCCTATGCCATAATTCATGGTCTATTGACCCGTACCACCGCGGAAATAGATGGTGAGACTGCGGAGTTGCAGGATTAGAGTTCGGTCTTCTCCCGCCACCCGCCAAGAACTCCCCTTCCACCACACGGCCTTGGCGGGCGACTTGGCAGGCGGAAGCAAGGCCTATTGTAGGAGGATATCGCCGCATCCTCTTTGTACCGAGTCGGCTTCTGTTGGGGATGGGCGCTAGAATCCACCCCAGCCCGAACCAATTTCTACCCCGTTGGTTTGGATTGGCTTCTGTCGCCGTCAGGTCCCGACCAAAATACTCTACACAACCGAATGAAACCATACCCCGGTCCCCCCCTGTCGGCATCCTTAGTACGAAGAAGCCTCCCCGCATCCCCAGGATCAAGATCCCCGATCACGACCCGGATCTTTGACCCACCGGAACTTCTCCGTCCCTGTCTCAGCAGCGTGGCCACACCCCAGGTTCCTGCGCCGTCCCGCATTCGCCCGAGCCAGACTCTCCCCAGCTTTGATATGAGACCGTGCACGTGGAGGGTGAATGTAAAATCACTTGGGTCCTCGTGACCCAACTCGCTCCGAGCTGCGGAGTGTACAACTCAATGGTTAACGGCGTAGCTAGTGCCGGCGAACTTGCCAGTCTAAAGTAAACTGCGGCACATCCGCGGTCGCCCACAAAGGCTAATCGGTGGCTGCAGTTTAATAAACATGGCAAATCTGCCAAGCCTCGTGACCTAGCTGGCAATGCCCAAGTTTGCGGTTTTTTGTTGTATCTTTGGAGTATATCCACTGTAATTCCGTATAATCTTGACATTACAGGCGCCGGGTCAGACAACAGGTGAGCAAGTGTAAAATAATTAGAAGAAAAAAAATCAGAAAAGGAAAAAGAAAGTCGCAAATTAGGCGGAGGGATGAGTAAAAAAAGTCACGTCAGAAATACAAGAATTGTAACAAAAGAAACATGGCTAGTGCATCCCGTCAATGGACGATATTCAGTGTTTGGCTTCTTTGAATTATTCTTGTATGATGACGCCAGAAAGGGATCGGTGAGGAGTTTGCGATGGAAGTTCTGTGAGACGCTCTCATTGGTCAATGCAACACTATACGTGGGTGGGATGACCATTGAAACCAAACGCAGAGGAGGAACAGGGGGTTAGCCAAAACCTCAACCCAAACTTGGTAGCAGTTTGATTATGAGGCAGTTCGTGATAAAAATGATTCACTGGCTTTCACACCAAATAGAGGCTCACGATGATGGCCGACGCGAATCAAATGGAGGAGATGATGGAAAACGGACGATGAAGATCAACCTACTATCTTTACTGCTTGAAGAAGTCGACAGAAGACGTAGCAAAATGGTTTGTATGGCATGGTTAATTTAAGTATTTTTCAGCTTGCCAATTATGGATTCTTCCGATGCAGCCTTTCCATATAGTAGAATATTGTAGAATATATGGTCATCACATAGCTCGTTTCATCGAATCGCACCTCGTAGTATAGACAGACAATACAGGTAGTCTCGGCAATATTTGCATAAGTGTCAAACTAGACCGTAAGATGTGGTTCTTCATGGATTGTATGCAATTTCCGACAGAGGAACCGTAACTTTAAGGATGTGACGGTGGTGCGGGACCCTGCATGATAATACATGATAATCTCCGTTCTCTCTCAGACCACTGGCACGACTAATTTAATCTCACAGAGGGACCTGCTAGGAGTTCCCTCGATATTTCGAGATTCCCCGAGGGTCGGTCAAACCCACGGAGAGTCCTTGTACTCCACGGTGGAATGCTCCTTCCCGTTTCGTGGACCTCGAGATGAGTTTCCACGCCGCAGCCACTCTCGATTGAAGCCCCGGCGGATTCCACCAGGTGTGACATCTGCCGCGTCCAAGGGACTGGAGTGCATGGCATGGTTGAGGTGAGATATAAGATTCGTTTCATGCTGGAGCATCCGGCAACAAGAACTGACTCCATTTTGCTTTGCCAGGAACGCCCCGAAAGACAATGGTGCAGCTATGGCGTCTCGCAGTGCAATTCCTTTGCGTGATCACAGTTATCTGGCCGGTGATCGCCGACTCTGATGGATCATATCTCTGGAAACCACCTTACAGCAACGAAGCCAACAGTTTTGCTCGCGTAATTGAGCTCCGGCATTCTGGGGATCGAAATGGCAGACTTCTTGCGACCTGGGAACACTGGTATACAGAGAACAAGGATAGTAGTGAGCTAAACGGCCTCCAAGGGAGCTTTATCATTCGCGAGAGTGAAGACGGAGGCAATTCTTGGACAACATTGACCACTGTCAATGACCCGTAATCTGGCTCAGGGCATCCTTGCGCGCGGTTTTGGCAACCTTTTCTGTTCGAATTTCCTCGATCCATTGGCCGATATTCGGAAGGTACCTTGGTTTTGGTCGGCACTCTTGTACCCTACGACTCGAGTTATACTTCGTTCTTCCTATGGCGGTCTCTGGGCCATGGAAAGACGTGGAGCCCTGGGGGAGGATGGCAACGCGGTGGTACCTTCGGCAAAGCGATCTGGGAGCCATTTCTTTTTCTTGATAGCGAAGACAGGCTTGCGGCGATCTTTTCCGATGAGCGTCATAGCAACTGGAGCCAGGCATTAGTGAAAGTCACATCCGATGATGGAGGCGACTCATGGGGCGATCTCAGTTTCGTCGCGAGTAGTTCCAATCAGACACATCGACCGGGCATGGCCACTGTGGCGAAGATGAGCAATGGCGAGTATGCCTTGAGCTTTGAATACTGCGGCACCACCAATTGCCAGATATACGTGAAGATATCAAGCAATGGAATTGACTGGGACTCATCCGATATGGGAGATGCCATCTCTGCAACTGATGGTCTCTATCCGGGGTCGAGTGCATACATAGTTTGGGATCCGACAACGAAGCAGCTAGTACTTTCCAGCTCCGGGGTATACTCATTTTATAACGACACCTCGCTCCCCGAGTCCCACCGTGCCCTCTTTACGAACAGCAATTACGGCCGAAAGCAATGGAGATGGTCCCCGGCTCCCTGGAGAGTTCACACAGGATCTGGGACCTGCAATTCCAACTACAGTCCCAACCTGCTTGTACAGTCCAATGGCAAGATCCGATTGACGGCCCCGGCCAGCGAAGGGGACTTGCTCAAATGCTCCGAACGGACGGGGGAGACGTTTTGTCGGTGTTTTGCCTTACCAGGCTAACTTTGTGGCCGACGGCCAATCTGGGTGGATCAACTTTGGGGGAGACTGGTTTGTTTCCGGTGACCAGTATGGATTCAAACCCATTAGAGACCAAGCCGCGATTGCCGTGACGGGCTCAACGGGATGGACAGTTTACACGATCAGCAGCGAAGTGATGATGACGGGCAAACCCGGGGAGGTCGGGGCGATGGTGCATGTATCTGCGTCTGCCACCATTCGATTCAATCAGTTGCAAGGATTTACCTTTACTCTTCATGAGTCCACGGGCAAGATGATCCTCAGACAAGAAGGAACTAGGTCGAAGGTATTGTTTTCTGGGCCAGCTCCCTGGTCAATCAAAACCAACAAATGGTATCACCTTGGCTTGAGTTTTCGGTCCGATGGAAACTTGGTGATCACCGCCTCCGGACCTCACGATGACGAAGGAGAGGGGGTGGAAACAGAGATCCGCATCTATAATAAGAGCATTGCCATCAGCCATGGTTCTAGCATGGACAACAATTTCGGCGAAGGCATGGCGGGGCTATTTGGCCGAAGTGGTGGAGGGAGATTTCGGAAAGTGCAGATTACGAGTTCCTAAGTTGATCGGTGGCAATCTGCCCTACCAAAGGTATGCACTACTAGTACATACATAGGGAACCATTGAAAGCACCTCCAGTCCCATTATCATTAGGATTATCATTACGAATATGATTTGCTCATTGCGTCCTCTCCTCGTGCTCTGCTCCCCTGTGGCAACTGTATCAGGCTGATCTACAATCGGAGTACTTAGGGCCTGGGATATCATAAACCCAGGGGTCCCAGGGGAGCCACAGGAGCCCCAATGTGCCGGCGATCGCCTTGCTGATAGGCCCAAAGGGGGGCGCCTCGTGGGTTCCAATCAGCGACCCGCCCATCCCCCACGGGCGGCGCCGGTGCCTGTGAGTGGTCCGCGAGGCGACTAACGCAGGGCGGCCGAAGCCAAATGCCCTTAAAGTTGCTCTCTACTCGTCCGCTTTGAGACTCGAGATGTTTTGAACGGTTTTCGTGGTCTGCTGAATGATCCGCTTTGAACCATCCTCCGGAGGCAGAAGGTAGACTAGGGCTACCAGATGGAGTCTATAGGGATCAATCGGAAGTATTGGGTACTTCCGTTCCCCATACTAAATTGCCTAAATTGCCTTCGGATTCATGTTTCAACTACAACCCTCGCCCATCGCAGCCTCCCCACCCATGTGTTTTCCTGATAGGATCTGATGCGAGCTGCCCCTCCTCCGCCCGCAATCAGGCGCCACCAGCGGGCTCCATCAAATGCGCCATTCAGTGCTACTTTAGAGGATTGGAGTATGGGAGTATGGATTTTGTGCTTTGTGCTATAGTATATGCTATGTGCTATATGAAATATCAATCCCCTCGTGCCTTCCCCTTCCCCCTCCCCCTCTCCGTTCCCCTCCATTCTCCTCTTTCAAGGTCTGCATCTTTTGTACAGCTCCCCAATGGACTGGCTACACATTTACATCGCCGGAGCGGCGTTCCTCGTCTTCGCTTTGGTTGCGCTGGTCCTCTTCGTCTCCTTCCAGCCGGTCAAAATTGACCTCGACCACGGCATCTTCACTTACCTCAAGTTTATCTGGGCCAGTTTCCTCAAGCCTCATGATAGCCAGGCCGAAGGCCAACAGGATGCGCTCGAGAGCTTCTACAAGACTCAGGTTAGTTTCAAAAGACGAGAGGGCAAATTTTGAGCAAATGCTAACCCGAAATATTCGGTGTTTTATAGGCCAGCGTCTACGATGCCACCCGTCGTCGTCTCCTCTGTGGTCGTGAGGATATGTTAGGCCTTATTGCGGCCCAGCTGAAGCACAAGGTCGATAGCAAGGAAATTAAGTCCGGGAAGGCTGTGTGGGTGGATGTAAGTACCAACTCGACGGATACCCCGAGCACAGCTGACAGAATCAACAGATTGGTGGCGGTACAGGGTGAGTTGAAAATAACATTGGCTTGCGAACTGGGACCTATGGACGAAAGCACTAACTATAATTCAGCTACAACATCGAAGCCATGTCAGCGTTCGTTCCGGTGGAGAGATTCTTCGACCACGTTTACCTCGTCGATCTTTCGCCGTCCCTTTGCGAAGTTGCCCGCCAGCGTTTCCAACGGTTGGGATGGAAGAATGTCACTGTTCTGTGCCAGGATGCGCGATCATTCCGTCTTCCTGAGAAGCAGATCGACCCCCGGTCCACTGATGCTACGACGGATCGTGTGGACATGATCACTATGAGCTACAGCCTTTCCATGATTCCAGGTAAGATTTGAAGAGATCTAAGTTGATCTTAGAGGGAGCTCATGCTGATGTAAATTTCTAGACTACTACAGTGTTGTCGACTCCCTGACCTCTCGTTTGAAGCCAACTGGCATGCTCGGAGTGTGTGACTTCTACGGTAAGTATCCATCGAAAACAAACAATAACGCGTACTAACATCTCGACAGTGCAGAGTATTGTCGACGTCTCTTCCCGGAACTATATTGGAGGGGCCTTCAATCGCCACGTCAACTGGCTGGGACGAGTCTTCTGGCGTGCGTGGTTTGACTTTGACCGGGTCAACCTGGAGGCTGCTCGTCGTGATTATCTCGAGTACAAGTTTGGAACAGTAATCTCGGCCAGTGAGCGCAACTACCTACTCGGTGGCATTCCCTACTACATCTTTGTCGGCTGCCCCAAGGAGTTCGCCGCTACTCCATCCAGCCAAACCACTATCGAGAAGCTAGATGCTTCGTTCACCGAATCTCCATATCTGCATCCTGCCAACCATCATCAGGAGATGGACAAGGCTGTTCAAAAGAGCACGGGCGAGATTCGATCCAAAGCATACGAGTCGGCTGTGATCAACCTCAGCGCCAATCTACCTCTCCCATGCTCTTTCTATCAAAATCATCATTACCGGATTCATTACAACGACATGTTGCCCAAACATACACAGTTCCAAAATGAGTACATCTACGCATTCACCTGGGAAGATCCTCGCGTGGACCACCGATTGCTGAACATCGGGCAAGACGATGTCATCTTGGCTATCACTAGTGCTGGCGATAATATTTTGGACTATCTTCAGAAAAACCCTCGCCGTGTACACGCGGTTGACTTGAACCCAAATCAAAATCATCTGCTGGAGTTGAAGGTGGCCAGCTACAGCGCACTGGGTCATCGTGACATGTGGAAGATCTTTGGCGAGGGCAAGCACCCTCAGTTCCGCGAGTTGCTCATTTCCAAGCTGAGCCCTCACCTGTCTAGCCAAGCTTTCCAGTACTGGCTGGAACATACGCAAGTCTTTACGTCTACTTCTGGATACGGTCTATACGAGACTGGTGGCTCCCGTCATGCGATTCGTATGGTGCGGTGGTTGTTCAATGTCTTCGGGCTGCAAGGCGAAGTTACCAAGATGTGCGAGGCTCAAGATCTGGATGAGCAACGCGCTATCTGGCCACGCATTCGCCAGGTTCTTCTGAGCAAGCCATTGAACTGGGCTATCGTGAGCACAGAATGGTTTGCCTGGAAGGCAGCCGGTGTGCCTCGCAACCAGCGCAACATGATTGTTGATGACTTCTTCCGTCGCAATGGCTTGACTACAGATATGAAGCAAAGCAAGGACATCAGTGGCCAGTCTATCTGGGAATACGTAGTGAACACTCTCGACCCAGTGGTCAAGGACACATTGATCAGCAATGACAACTACTTCTACTACCTATGCATGCAGGGCAAATTCTCGCGACGGTCAGTCTTATCCGCTCAATATTTGAGACTTAAGCTAATTTGTTCCCAGATGCCATCCTACGTACTTGTCACCCCAAGCCCATGTCAAGCTATCTACGCCTGGTGCCTTTGATGGGCTGCGTATCCACACCGACGAGATCAACGAAGTTATCAACCGCATCACACCTGGTACACTGACGATCGCTGTGGTAAGTCAAAGTATATATATCTTTGACACTTACAGGTACTAATTTTATCAGGTCATGGACTCGATGGATTGGTTCGATCCCACCGAGGACGCAGCTGCTGCTCAAGCCCGCCGTCTCAATCATGCCCTGAAGAAGGGCGGCCGGATTCTGCTCCGCTCTGCTAGTATTGACCCCTGGTACATCAAGCACTTCGAGGAGAATGGATTCACAGCTCGCCGAGTTGGAGCCCGCTTCCCTGGCACTTGCATCGACCGGTAAGCCATATCCGAATCAATTAGTCTTCGACTCAAACTGACCATACCAGTGTGAACATGTACGCCTCAACTTGGATCTGCACTAAGAACAAGGATATCGACCGTCCTACATCCGGAAGGACGATTTCATCACTGTCGCTCTCTGATACTAGTGTTGTTGCTGAGGCGAAGAGATCGGCCAGTGTGGAAGACCTGCGGCTTTGAAGACGTCCCGCTTGTTTCTTTCAAATACCTATTTTCATGACTCTTTCCCATCCCAGGGATTTCCTCTACCTAACGATCGCGCGAATTATCTTTATGTCACATAGTCTATGGTTTGCGGAGCGTATGGTGTATATCCAGGTCAATGCGGTGTTAATATAACAAAATATGATAATTTGAATACTGCTTCCTTGATTCAGATAACTTTGAGAATAACGTTGAACAGTCAAGTATCCGATTCATTAGTAGAATGTGACTTTTAGTATCGACAAGCTCGCCTCCTTTTAATTTCCGAGCGCATACCATGCAGTTAAACCGAGATCTACGTATTCGTGGAATTTCGTCGTAGAAAGACATTGAAAGCCAGTAAACCCAGCTCCAAATCTAAGCATATTTCACAGTCGAAGCCAAGGTCAAGGTTAAAGCTAAGAAAACAGGGCACAAGAAGGTAGAAGAAAAAGCGCCCTCTAAAACACAAGACAATTACAGCCAGAGATTGGGGGGAAAGGGTTGGTGGACAGGGACGGAAATCCCTACAATTCGACAATCCAAGATCCATCGCAGGCACCTTATTCCCTCCCGGTCTATCTCTGGCTTTTTTCGCTGAAATCATATCTATCCATGGCGGGGGTGCGAGACACATTCACACATTGACATTCACAACTCTGACTTTCTCTCTCTCTCTCTCCCTTGTATAGTAGAAGCAAGAGGAGGGGGGTGAGGGACATGAAAAAGGAAACAGGGAAACAGAAAAGGGGAGGTGGGCGGGTGGAAAGAAATTGTTCATGAGCGGCCGTAACGCGTCTTTCCAAAGGAGAAAGGCACATAGCGGTACTTGATCATGTGCTGGATCTGGCGGCGCATAGTCAACACGAAGAGGATAATCCAGTAGACGACCAGAACGGGCCAGAAGACGGGGATATCGAAGATCGCGAACCAACTGCACAGGAAGCCGATGGCGATAGCGCGAGTGGCGGAGTGCCAGAACTTGAACTCCGGCAGGCGTCGGATGAAGGGTCGGAATTCCTCGTCCCGCTTGGTGGGCAGGCTTGGGGAGCCGGCGTCGCCGTCTTCTAGGCCTTCATCCTGGGTCAGGGAGGGGTCGAATTTCGGGGTGAGGAAGGCGAGGAAGAGGTTAAGGAGGTAGATTCCGAGGGTGTAGGCCACTATTTGGGAATTGTTATTTTGACTGTTCTTCTTGTTTTGCTTTTCCTTGTTGTTTTGTAATTGTGCCGCATATCGCTTTCCATTGCTCATGAAGCATTCTTGTATTTGATGTTTTTTGGGGGGGGATCTCGATTGCTTGCGATTGAAGGCTGGACTGGAGACGACACGTACCGATATACCATCCTTGCGCGAAGACAATGCGCAGGAAGAAAATGAAGAGAAGGACACCGGTACCAACCCAGCGATATGTCGTGTAGGGAGTGGAGGCGTCGAGGTAGGCTTGATAGTGCTGGAATAAATGGGTCAGTATGAAACAGACCGGTGCAAAGAATGGAGGCGATTGCGCCGGCCGGCACCCCCCCCCCCTCACGAGGAAAGCACTTACTCTGGTCAGTTTGGAGGTATGGGTGGAGACAACCGTGAAAGGCGACTGGTCGGGTTCGGGGACATCCATGGTGATCAGGGATGTAGGAGGAGGAGAGGGAGGAGAGGGAGATGAGAGTCGAGAGTCGAGAGACGTGAAGGCTACAGGCGCAGATCGCAGTGCTGAATGCAGTCGCTTGTTCTGGAAAACAGGAGCAAAGTGTCCCCCCGGGCCCTCCGCCAATCACCTTGCAGATGACCTGGCCACCGCTCTCGTGCTGCACGTGATGTGTACAGCCTCATATGCTATTATGTAAGTGTGGCCGTGCTCGGGGACAACAGCCACATGGTGCCTCGGGACGGTTAACTTCGGCCCTTGCTCGGCTGCGGGGAGCTTCATACATCATAGACTCCTTTCAACAACAACCCCCGACTCTACAAGCTGATTCTACATCCATTGCCATTGTCGCCCTCAATCGTCATGTTTGCTCGTCGCTGTGCTCGCTTGGCCACTTCTCGGACCGCTGTCCCTCTGAGCTCCTATCTGGCTCGAGTACGACCGTATTCCTCCGGTCCGAGCTATGAGCATATTCTGACCGAGACACCGAAGCCCGGAGTTGGCCTGAGTATGAGCTTCCCAGTATAACTTCTTTGCGTGTTGAGTGACTTATTCTATATAGTTACCCTGAACCGACCCAAGGCTCTGAATGCCTTGTGCAGCCCGCTCTTCACGGAGCTTAACGATGCGCTGAGCAAGTACGATAGTGATAAGGATATCGGCGCGATCATCATCACCGGAAGCGAGAAGGCATTCGCCGGTATGCAAGCGAAGTTATGAATTCCAAACGAATAGCATAAACTAACACCATTCAGCCGGCGCCGACATCAAGGAGATGGCTCCCCTTAGCTTCTCTGCCGCCTATACAAACAACTTCATCGCCCCTTGGTCCCACCTTGCCAACTCGATCCGCAAGCCCGTTATTGCCGCCGTCTCCGGATATGCCCTCGGTGGCGGTTGCGAGCTCGCCCTTATGTGTGACATCCTCTACTGCACCTCCAACGCGACCTTCGGACAACCGGAGATCAAGCTAGGCACTATTCCCGGTGCGGGTGGCTCACAACGTCTCACCCGGGCTATTGGCAAGAGCAAGGCTATGGAGCTTATCTTGACCGGTAAGAACTTCAGTGGCAAGGAAGCTGGTGAGTGGGGTGTTGCGGCGCAGGTGGTCGACGGTGGCAAGGACGAGCTGCTGGCGACTGCTCTCAAGACTGCGGAGACTATCGCCGGATACAGCCGTGTCTCTGTTATTGCTGGTAAGGAGGTTGTCAACAAGAGTCAAGAGTTGTCGCTGCGTGAGGGAGTCGAGTACGAGCGGCGGTTGTTCCACTCCTTGTTCGGAAGCAAGGATCAGAAGATCGGTACGTATTCATTGTCGTCCAGCCTGTCTTTTCTTCAAGACAATCTTAGGAGGAACCTTATTAATATATTCTCACAGGCATGACCGCCTTCGCGGAGAAGAAGAAGCCCGATTGGTCGCACGAGTAAAGGTCCAACATTAGGAAGTCCTCATGGATTGAATTCTAGGGACACGATTCTAAATCAAACAATGGACATTGCTTTTAAATAAAAAATTTAAAAAAAAATTAAATCCCCATCAATTTAATGACTACTGTACATATTACTAGTAGTAATTTTACTGTAATTCGGACAAGGTCACGCAGACCAAGATCGTTCATCATATCCCAGTCCATTTACCCCAGAAACAAAAACATGATAAATCTATAAGAGGATCCCAAAAGTAAGCCTTATTTAACTCATTCCGAATGGTAAAGCAAAAAATTTCCAGTTAGTAGACTGCGCTCCTTATACTTCATCGCCTCCCGCCTTCCTTTCACCGCCCGCAGCAACTGATTCTGTCCAATCTTCGGATCTACAAGGGCACTGCAGAACCTCGGATCAAGCCATTGCAGTAAGTCGTCCCCCGGTTGTCAATCAATTATGCCCAGTGGAAAGCCAGAGTGTATCTCACAGTCTACGGTTCGACCATTGCACCCTCTACCCCAAGTTCGAGCTGCAGCTACCCGCACAGGGCATCAAGGACCGAGGAACTGACCACCCATCGAACAGCTCTACACCGGCGCGCATCCGGCGAGGAAGGCCAATTAAGCATCATTCCACCGTACAGCCCAAATGACGTCGAATTCCGCTTCGATCGCGTGGAGGGCTAGCCTTCGGGCTCGCTCGCTCCCCGCATCCCGCTGGTGTCAACGGCCGGCTTTGCTGGCCAAACGGGCCGATCGTGTCCCCGGCATTTTGCGATATGCTTCGGATTCGGCTCCCGCTGCGGAGACTGTGAAGGAGGCTGCTAAGGATGCGGCGAAGGAGGCGCCGAAGGAGATTCCTAAGAAGGCGAAGGCTGCTCGCGGTTCCAGAAAGGGCCTTTATGGTACTTCGTTGGCGCTGGTGTTGTTGGTGGGATACGTTTATGGAACCGATACGCGGGCTAGCGCTCACCGTTATGCTATTGTTCCTCTTATGCGACTGCTTTACCCGGATGCTGAGGAGGCGCATCATGTTGGTGTTGATATGTTGAAGCAGCTCTATCGTTTTGGCCTGCACCCTCGGGAGCGAGGTAACCAAGATGGCGATGGGGCTTTGGCTACTGAGGTACGATAATATGCGCTCTGAAACGCATCAAGTGACATGCTAAAACAATATTTGCTTAGGTCTTCGGCTACAAGATCAACAACCCCATCGGTATCTCTGCCGGTCTAGACAAACATGCCGACATTCCGGATGTCCTGTTTGATATCGGCGCTGGTATTGTCGAGGTCGGCGGCACGACTCCTCTCCCACAGGAAGGAAACCCCAAGCCGCGTGTATTCCGTCTGCCCTCGCAAAATGCCATGATCAACCGCTACGGCCTCAACTCTCTGGGTGCCGACCACATGGCCGAGGTGCTGAAGCAGCGAGTACAGGAGTTTGCCTACGCCGCCGGCCTCGGCGCACACGAAGAGTCCGAGCAGCGCGTCCTGGATGGTGAAGCCAACGTGCCTCCCGGCAGTCTAAACCCCGGCAAGCTTCTGGCCGTGCAGGTAGCTAAAAACAAGCTCACGCCGGATGGCGACATCGACGCCATCAAGCGCGACTACGTCTACTGCGTCGACCGCGTCGCCAAGTACGCCGACATCCTCGTCGTGAACGTCTCCAGCCCCAACACCCCCGGCCTCCGCGACCTTCAAGCCGCCGCCCCGCTCACTGCCATCCTGACAGCCGTTGTGGGCGCAGCCCAGAATGTTGAACGCAAGACCAAGCCCCGCGTCATGGTCAAGGTTAGCCCGGACGAGGACTCGAACGAGCAGCTCTCTGGTATCTGCGAGGCAGTCTGGAACTCCGGCGTCGACGGCGTCATCGTCGGCAACACGACGAACCGCCGGCCCGACCCGCTCCCTAGAGGCTTCGCTCTTCCGGAGAAGGAGCAGCAAACTCTCAAGGAAACTGGCGGCTACTCAGGCCCGCAGCTCTTTGACCGCTCCGTCCCTCTGATCGCCCGCTACCGCGCCATGCTGGACCAGGGTCCCCCGTCCCAGACCGAGGCCGCCGAGAAGTCTCCCGATGCCGAGCAGGCCCCTTTGCCTGCTGCTGATCAGCACGCTCGCAAGGTGATTTTCGCATCTGGTGGTATCACCAATGGCCAGCAGGCCCGCGAAGCCCTCGAGGCGGGTGCTTCAGTCGCGATGATGTACACGGGTATGGTGTATGGCGGTATCGGAACTGTGACGCGGGTGAAGCAAGAGCTGCGCGAGGAGCTGCAAAAGAAATGAGCGGTGTGATGGGAGCTGCAAGTGGAAAACACGATAGATTGGAATGTTTGTTTTGTACATAGCATATGATAGGGAATATTCAGCATTGACGAGTTATTTTCATTTTTTTTTATTATCCACCTATGATTCTGACTCTTACCATGACCATTCCATGATGATTTGGATATTAATTTTGTCGTATTCGCTTATGGGCCTAATCTCTCGTCCGACACGCTAGAGCTGGACACAAGAGGCGGTTATTAGCGACAAGCTCGATTCACAGGCCAATTCTTGCCTACTCGGGTAATGCCGTAGAGAAAACACAGATTTGCGCTGGGCTCGGGTTACTCGATCAGTGCAATGGGGGAAGCAATGGAGCCGAGTCCACATAAGGTGGACTCGCCCCTCTGTGGGATGTCAAGTCATTTCAAACCGATGAACCACTCTTTCGCACAGTAGACAGTAAATGGGTATAGAATTATTCGGGTCGAGGAATTTGCAGAGAAAATGTATCGGAGCAACCCCGACCGAAAAATGGCAATCGAGTCCTTTAAGAACCCAATCTCTGATCGGCCGCGTGACAGGGCGGGGGCACACAGAGTCCGTGGGGGAAGCAAAAGGGTGGACCAGCCCACTTTCTTCTCCAGTCGATTCTCCATCGAGTGGCTCCATTGTGGTACACAACGGGTTCCCCCAGATAGGCTTCCCGAGAGCTGTCGGCCTCGCAGCGACTCCCGTTCGACCCACAAATGGGCAGATTGGAACCCAATGGCTTCACGCAGGCATTGAGGAGCTGCTGTCTAGACCCCATTCCGCTGTTTTTGAGGGGCTTTTCTAAGCGGGTACGGTGTGCGTATAACAGTGACGGTATAGTGTATGATGCGAAACCATAATACCAACATGGGTATATCAGTAGATGCGTTGTGCGATCCATGCAATGCAAGCGATGGCAATGTAGTCATTGTTCATGATATCTTCATCAGTGTATGGCCGGTAAATTGGATTGTCACTTAGGCCGCGACGCCCAGACTCTCCTCCACCTCGCGCACAACCTTGCGGACTCCCCCAATCTCATGCGCAAACCGGCCCAGGAACATCCCGTCGACGGCCTTGCCCAATCCGCCCGCGCCCCAGAGACCAGGTCCCGCACTGCCACCGTAGAGAACTCGCGCTGTGCCGGTGCGCGGCCCAATTACCCCGCGGATCCCCTCCACGACCGCGGCGACGTGGTCGACGCCAGCGGGCTTAGGCTGCCCGATAGCCCACACAGGTTCGTAGGCAAAGATAACAGGTGCGTCGGCGGGGATCGCACCCAACACCGCACGCACAAGAACAGCACACTCGGACACGGCTTGTCCGACGGATTCGGAGGCCACCGCGCCCGGAGCAGTCAGCTCACCAATACAGACAAGAGGTACCATGCCCTGCGCACTGGTAGCCGCTGCCTTACGGGCAGTCTGTTCATCTGTCTCGCCGAAGATGGCACGGCGCTCGGCATGACCTAGTTCGACAATCGAGCAGCCCAGGGAGCGGATGGCGGCAGGCGAGACCTCGCCTGTATACGCGCCGTACTGCTCCCACATGCAGTCTTGGGCGCCCAGGAGGAACGGTGGCGGGGAGATGGATGTGCCAGCAGCTTCAAGCTTACTCTCGTATTCTCTGATTATTTCGGCACAGGGCCAGATGGTGAGGAAGTCGGGGATTAGGGCCAGGAGGAGCTTCTCGCGGTTCTCCGGCCGCACGATCTCGTTGGCGGGGTCCAGGAGCCCGCGGACGTAGTCGAGGGTACGCTGGGGAGTAAAGTACATCTTTAATGAGATGAGGAGGAGCTTCTCCGGTAGCACGGGGTAGGTGGATGGTGCCATGGTGAGTTATAGTGTGGTGTTGGGTGTTGCGCGGAGGGGAGAGAGGTGGGAGGTGGTGAGGTTCAAGTTGAGATTCAAGGTGGGTTTGTTTTCCCCGGACTCGGTCAGGACTGTCGCGGGTCGGTGCGCGTCCCCAGCTCGGGTCGGAACTATGGAGAGAAAGAGAAGAGAACAAATGTCCTTTCTAATGGAACATAGAGGGGTTGTAAAAGTAAAACTTGAGATATTTTTCTATGGTCTCTGACTGGAGGAGGCGTCGGCGCCATCCCGCACACGCATTAGCGGGCGACCTGGTTGTACCAAGACGAGGACCGTTCCCTGCTTACCAGGCTGGATTAGATAGAGTGATGTCAGGGTGCGTTGCGGCTGGGTGGTTTGACGAGACAACGACCGGAACTTGACCCAAGTTGAACTCTGTGGGGACGCAACCGTAGTCCCAAAGTATTGTGGCAATGATGCCTAATGAGGGCCGGGAAGTATCTATGTTTGGTTGAAAGCTCCGATTGGGGACACCTAAACAGCACAGAGGAACCAACAATTGGAAGTGTTACGTACCAGCCAGAACACACCGAGGCAGAACTTGAAGTAGAAAGGGGGCGCAGTGGGGAATCGGAAAACCGGTTGCGCGCGAGACAGAAGGACTAGTAAGTGAGACTATTCCCGCATACACTGGGCCAGGCCGTACCTAGGGTATACACTTTCGACTACTTGGACTACGCAGTACGCATACAGATGGTAATTTTAGATCTACACATATGACACTACCCGACCTGCATACTCACCTCTCGCTCTGATTCCCCCAGAGGACACACAGCCGTGCAATCTAAAGTAGTAGAGTCGGGTTGTCAGGATACTCGAGCCAGTCGCCATGGCGGGGCTAGACGCAGGTGAAAAGGCCAGGGCCGATGGAGCTGAGACGGCGAGTCTGCGAATAGGCTGATTTCCAGAGGTGGAACGTACTGTACAACATAGATATTATAGTATCGTGACTAGTATAGTGGTGATCTATACTGCGTAACTAGTTCTATACTCGGTATACTGTATGATACTACTATACCATCGGCACCATATAAACTCTATGTAGGTTCACTTGCCTACTGAGTAGGTATGTACCCCTCCCCTTGCCTAAACATTCTCCTCGAGGCAAGTCAAGCGTAACTATCCGGGATGGGCTTCACTAGACCCCTCTTTGTCTTTGCTGGGCGCGTCGCACGGCCCTAGCGCCACGGAAAAGTCCTCGAGGCACTGGTCAATGCCCTCGACGCAGACCAGGGGCTGCAGCTGTGGCTTGATGACATCGATGGCTGTTGGCTGTTGGCTGTTGGCTGTTTGCATTAATTCAGTTCAATCGAATTCGATCCGATTCATTTTCATCTTCACATTCTCCAATTCTAATGTATGTAAGACCTCGTACCGCCCGTGTATGCGCAGTACTCAACCAGCCGGTTTTGGGCCACCAGGGCCATCTCCACCCACTCACAACCCCTCATCCCCCGATCATGACGCGATGGCGGGGCAGCAGCCATCCCCCCACCTCGAACGAGATATCAAGGTTGCCAGCATTCGCGCCACAATGTGGGCCTGGCCTGAGCCCGACCTGGCTCTTCGCAGACGCGAGGATTGGTTCCATCAACCCGTTCTCCACTCCCCGGGGTACTGCGTTTCACGGAACGATGAGTCGCCCCCAGGTATAAAAGGGCCCCTTGATGGCCCTGGCTTCGGACAGATGAAATCAATCGATTCCTCTAATTCAAACCTCAATCTCTTTCTACCACCACTCCACCATGTCTGCTCAGCCCCTCCGTATCGTCATGGCCTGCGATGAGGCCGGTGTCCCCTACAAGGACGCCGTCAAGGCCGTTCTCGAGAAGAGCCCCCTCGTCGCCTCCGTCTCAGACGTGGGTGTCAACTCCGCCTCCGACAAGACCGCCTACCCTCACCCCGCCGTCGAGGGTGCCCAGCAGATCAAGGCTGGCAAGGCTGACCGCGGTCTCTTCATCTGCGGTACCGGTCTCGGTGTTGCCATTGCGGCCAACAAGGTGCCCGGCATCCGTGCCGTTACTGCTCACGATCCCTTCTCCGTCGAGCGCTCTGTCCTGAGCAACGACGCGCAGGTCCTCTGCATGGGTCAGCGTGTCATTGGTGTCGAGCTCGCCAAGAAGCTCGCCCTTGACTGGCTCAACTACCGCTTCGACCCATCCAGCGCCTCCGCCGCAAAGGTCCAGGCCATCTCCGACTACGAGGCCAAGTTCTCCGGCTCCGCTTAAATGCGTCTTCGCATTATGACTTTTCCGTGGTCTTTGCATGGCCCTTCTGAATTGCGATGGGTGTCCCTACGCAATTTTTATACCTTTTTGTAACCAAGCGCTTCATGATACCACGAATCGAATGTCGAGTTCTGCTGTTTGCGTTGGTCATAAGATTTAGAAACACAATACAGTATTATTCGAAAGTTTTCACACCACTGCCCATGCAAAACATTTCTGAACTAAACCCTGGTTTCTAAATCAAACGTATCAATTGTAGTTCTGGCCCTTCTCTCAATGAGCCAGATAGAATTAAGCGAACCACACAGAATGCAAGGAAAGGTAGTGGTTCTCAAATGCCAGAAAGGGGAGGGTGCTCTGGAAGCTCAAGGAATATAACGCGACCCAATGGGTTGGCGATTGCCAAGGTTGACTTATAAAATGCCTGATACGGCCGAGGAGAAACCGGCAAATATTCAGGGGGCAACCACAACACGTTATTTCCATCAAAGGATACCCAGGAAAAGGACTCGTTGAAGCCATACCCTTTTGGTACCAGGGTAGAGGATTGTGATGAATGTATGGCAGATATTTGAGGTTCAATATCGATGGTGCCAAGCGCCGTATGGAGGAGGAAGGGATTAACTTCATCGAAACGAACAAAGGTGGGGGATCTGGCGGGGAAAGTGAGAATACATTCGCCGGTGGCAGAGTCCCAGATTTTGACAGTATTATAATCCGAAGCTGATGCCAGCATGCTTCCATCTTGCGACCAAGAAACCGACCAGACTTCTCCATTCAACAAAGAGAATGATTGGCTTATTCCCGTGTGCTCGAGGTCCAGCTCGCATTGGCCATTGGTCATATCCCAGATTCTGACTGTCCCAAGCAGGGACGCCGATGCCAATTTGTTTCTTTCAGGTGACCACGTGCTTGACCAAACCCCTTCATGTCCCTCCAGAGTATGAGTACACTGTCCAGTACGAAGATCCCAAATCTTCACTATGTCGCCCCATGATGTTGACGCAAGATGGTTTCCATCTTGTGACCAGTCAACCGACAAGATTTCACGATCGTGTCCCTCAAGAACTGACACGCACTCCTGGCTAGTAGCCAGATCCCATATTCTGATTGTATCATCAGCTGATGCCAGTCGTCTTCCATCCGGCGACCAGGAAACTGAAAAAAGCCCACCACTGTGACCTTTTAGAGTCAGAACGCACTGACCAGAAGAAGGATCCCAGATATTGAGGGTCCCGTTTTCGGAACCTACTGCGAGTTGGCGTCCGTCTTGGGACCAGGAAAGTGTACAGGTCCGGCCACCATAATCCTCGAGGTCCTCAGCGCCTGGGCTGATTGCTAGATCCCAGATTCTCACTGTGGTATCGGCTGCACATGATGCAAGCCGACCATCCTCTCGCGGTGACTGGACAATTGAATTCATTCCATGTTGATGTCCCCTCAGGGTTGACAAACATTGGCCGTTGGACAGATCCCATAACTTGATAGCTGCATCAGATGCCGAGACGAGATGATTATCATGCAACTGAATAGTTGACTGAATTGTAGAATCATCTACCTCTAAAATTGACATACACTGGCTAGTGGATGCATTCCAGATCTGGATTGTCTTGTCTGTCAATCCCAATGCAATGAATTCATATTGTTGCTTCTGTGAGCAGGAGACTGAATAAACCGAGCAATTTGTTGGATTCTCCCACTCGATGGTTGATAAACACTGACCGGTAGAAGAATCCAAGATATTGAGGGATTCAGCACTTGAAAACAAAACAATTCGGTTATCATGCAACCAAACAGCTGATTGCAAGTAAGGACGGTGTGTTCCAAGGATTGATACACACTTCTTGGTGGCCAGATCCCAGGCCCTGACTGACCCGCGGTCGTCTAATGAAACAAGCCGGTCATCTTGTGTCCAGGTAATGGATACCACTTTGTCGTAGCTATCTGTCAGAACTGAAAGGCATTGGCCATTCGTAATGTCCCAGACCCTAATTGTCCCACCCGTATCTGCTGACGCGAGCCGGCTATCTTGGGACCAGGCAACTGAGGTGATCCGACGATTGTGCCCCTCGAGAATGAGCATGCAATCTCCACTAGTTAAATCCCATATCCTTACTGTCCTATCTGTTGATCCGGATGCAAGCTTGTCATCTCGTGACCAGGCAATCGAATTTACCGCATCACGGTGCCCTCCCAAAGTTTGAAGACATGGGCTCCAACTTTTCTCCACATTCAGTCCATTCAGAGCCCAGCTTACTCCTCTTTTTCTCTCAAGATAGCAAGCTTTTGTAATGCTATCCATGGGACTGAAAAGAAGAGCCGAAGAATAGAGCTGGAGGGGATCTCTTTCAATGGCCACTTTGCTGTACTGGATAAAACGGGAAGCATCGTGAACTCGATGCAAAAGGGGACATCGTTCGCCTTGCTCCTATTGTTGGGGGGAGGTCGTTAGTAAATGCAGGCATAACTCCTAGCATCTGCATAAAGACTCACCCGTATTACTCGCTCGAGCTTCTTAATGGATGCTATGCCTTGAGACAGTCTACCGAGAATAGAAAGGACCTCCAGCCATTGAAAGTAATTTTGGCGGAAGAAATGATCGACGGGCGAATCTTCCCGAAGTTCTTGAAGCCCATTCTGGCTATCACAACATTCGACAAGATGATCGATCCAGTAAACATACGCATATCGTGTTGCATCCAGCGAATATAGATCTGGAGGCTTGATGCCCTTGGCCAACATGTTGGGGTCAAGTTGGTTGTTGACGCGTCTTCTTGAGTCATCATCAATAGCCCGCAGGGATCTTGAAAAGATAGTATAATGCATGTCTTTCACCCCACCAGGGAAGATCTCCTGAGACACTTCTTTCAATAGAAAATCTTTGGCCGATTGATGAACTATAGAGACTGTGTTTTCTCGGAGTGACAAGAAAGAGCCACATAACCCCACAAGCTCCTCAAGACTGTCTGCAACATCTTCGGACATGTCGATAAATGACGCAAGCTCCTCCAAGGTAATAGGACGGTAAACGGTCAAGATAATACCGAGGATTGACTTGCAGATACTGGTATCCTCCTCGTCCAGTTCGTAAACTTTAGCAAACATCCTTTTGTATACTTGGTCAAGACCAGGAGGGAATCTTTCAAGGCTCTTCCGAACATTTCTGTTCGCCACCACAGTAAGAGCTTGGCAAACTAAGGCTACCCAAAGAAAGGTACTCTCTGCATGAGCCATCAAGTAGTCCTCGACAACTTTCTTGATCACAGGCCGGTAGGCGTTTTCCTTGGCGAGCTTATCTACCTTATGCCGAATAAATGTATTCACGGCACTCGACAAAATTTCCGGGGTCAACCTGAGAATATGCTTGGTTGTGGTTGTACCACGGAAGTATTTCTCAATTTCTGGCCAATTACGGCTAGAGACCACCCATTTTACCTTCGAATGTGCTGAAGACTTCTTGACAAGAAACTCAAGAAGTCGCCTCCGGTCAATGATACACTCGTCGAGCGCATCAATGATGAGGTATGTGGTTTGTAAGTGTGGGTCTTCGAGAAGCTTGGTGAAGACTTCACAGAGAGCAAACCAGGCGTTTTCTCCTTCGGGGACTTCGTCACGAATATGCTCAATGAGAAGCCGTTGCTTCTCCACAAGCATATATATAAGTCCCCGCAAGACTGCGGTGGCATTGTTGGTACTTCCGTTACTGGCTTCGCAGAAAAAAAAAGCGATATTGACGTTGTGCGTTGGATTCTTAGAGAGCTCTTCGATGATGCCGCAGAGTAGCATTGTCTTGCCTTTGCCAGGGTCTCCATTGATCCAAAGAAGTGGGTCACAACTGTCATCTTTCCACCTGCAAAAATCATCGTTCTCAAGGATCCAATAGTATGAGTCCTTGAGAAGACCGCCCTTGTGTTCTTCTATTCGGGCTTTGTCGTACCCTGGATGTGAAGTCTTCAAAAATTCTCGGCGCCGGTCATACTCAGCATCGGACAGTCTTTGCTCGATCATTTGAACGTGACTAAAGATACCCCCCAGAGAATTGCGCGATGCTTCTGCTTTGTCGGCCAAAATTTTCAATTGCTGTACACCTGTACCGTGTAAAGCCGTGTTAAAATTCTTTCCGATAATCTCCTCTTTCTCTTTGAGCCGAGACAATTGGCCGTTCCAGTCATCGTAATCGGGGATACTCCTTAGGTAGTTTTTGAACGAGCTGCGATAAAATCTCATTACACTCCGGACCTGGAAGTCGATGACGAGTTTGTACAAGTCTAGCACGGCTTTTCTCAATTCAGCCCTCAAGCTAGGCGTCGGATATTCTTGCAACAGAAGTGGTTCCATCGCGATATAGTAGCGGATTTGTGAGGTGACGTATATCAACCCTTCCTGGTTAACTCCGTCGATAGCGGCTGGCTTCTCCAACAGAGGCAATAGGAGTGAGATTCCTACCATAGCAATTGGCGCGTAAGGCACATCCTTGAGTGCATCTTGAACGTAGGCTTGGGCCTTGCCCACGCCCTTGCCAATATTTGCCACGGCATCTTGGACGCCAACGGTCGTTCCAAAGATTTTAAATTTGGATCTTCTGTCATCCAAGTGCATCGAACCAAGTTCAACTATCTGTTGTAGTTTCTGTCGACGGACTACGACATCATGTTGAGGGATTTGACTTTTGACGCCTCTGTCGTCTGCTTCATAATTTGACATCGATTGTGGGCCTTCCTCCGCTGTAATAATGTCAGTCTTGACAAAAGACAGGGACCGGTGAAGTTTTGGGGGGTTACCTTCAATAAGTACTCGAGACAAGAGATTCTCATACTCAAACCAAAGCTCTGATTTTTCTTGTTTCAAAGAATCGTACGCTTCATCCCAGAGGGAATTGCATCTAATTTCTGTTTCTTCAATACCGGCTGCTCGAATTAAGCTTGAATCAAGGGATATAATGGTCTCTTTCTCAGTCGTGTCTGCTGTCCGGGACTTCGGATGACCTGCTCCAGCTTTGGATGTTTCTTTCGAGGAGACAGAGATTTGGTTGAAAGAAGTTGTTGCGTCCTGTTGTATAGCCGCTTTTTCGGTGGAAGTCTCTACTGAACTATTCCTCGAGCGTGAGGATTGTTGCTCTGTGAGTTATTAGAGATGCGAAGAGGGAATGGCAATAGAGTAATTGTTTTATTCTCACCAATTGTATTCGTACACGATCTACTTCGTCGCTCTCTCGATTCACGAAATTTGCTCTTGGTCCTTTCCAACCAAGACTTTTCAGGCTTATTGACGCCCATTGTAGAAGATACTGAGTTGATAGGATAGGAATTCACCGAGGGGCAAATAAATTGCAGTATTGACACAAAGAAGCTGCAAAGTCGAGTAACTGGAGTGTGATTATCTTTCAACTGAAACTTTTCACCCTTCCAAATAATCTTCGGTGCTAATACTTATTATTATTCTATTTCTGTATCGCTCCACTTCGTCATATGCCTGGCTATAATAGCCACTGTAAAAATTCGAATAATTTGTTAGCGCAGCACTACTGCGAGCTAATGCATCTCTTTAGCGATGGCCAGGGAGGTACATAATAGGTATGTGAAGCGATTAGTGTCTCCATACGAGGATTCCATGCCCGATTTTCGCCCGGGGCATTAGGCACACATGTCATCTATTTATAGTTGTGTGTACGTTCGTCCAATCGTTTGCCGCCCTCAAAGTTGGGCGCTAAGATCAACATGAATATTTATTGGCTTGAGAATCAGCAGCTCGCAGACTATGATCATTGCATCTTTTATCGGGCACAGAAACGCTTGAAATCTTATTATGAATACTGGACCCGTCTAAATACAGGGAACAACTATATAGTGGTTGGCCGACTTGTGAGATCTAGTTTGGGTCGAGGTAATTTGGAAGACTGTCCTGACTAGGCTGCTCCCAAGAGCTGCTGCAAAATGTGCTTTCTGATCCAAATCAAAACCAACAGCTTTCAAGATGACTAGTCGACCTGCACTTCCTATGAACAATAATTATGGTTCAACGTTGATTGTATACACTGCGCTGACTCATCCGCGTTTCTGCGGGGATCGATCGCCTTCTACGTGGGAGAAGAGGAATACAACAGCCCGTCTTTGCTGTCCCCCGACAAAATCCATTAAAGTGGCAGGATTAGGCCTGACCGCAAGAGAAAAAGAATATCATCTTCTTTACTCTGCTTTCAACTTCTCCCAATGTGCTTTCATTGAAACACGTCCCTAATCCTCGCTGCACAGTGGACCGCCCCACCTGGGGAACTGATTGATCAGCGACTGTGAACCACTTTTCTGCAACCGCACACCTCCGACACTCTTTAATTACCCATATTGCATGATGGCGCAAGAGCTGAAGACAAAGGGCAACGAGCTCTTCAAGCAAGGCGACTTCACAGGGGCGGAGGACTACTTCTCGCAAGCGTAAGAGTTCCAGCTTCCCCAGCGAAATGACCTCAACAACGAAACCGTGCATGTCTCACTTGATGAGACGCCAAAAATTCATGAAGAGTGAATCATAATGCTAATGTCTGTCTCCATGAATAGTATTCAAAAAGACCCACGCGACCCAACCTTCTTTTCCAATCGCGCCATCACTCGCATCAAGCTCGAGAAATGGGCCGAGGTTGAGCATGACGCCCGTGCCGCGATAGATCTTTACGGTCTGAAGAACCCGGCAGCTTTGAAGAGTTCATACTACCTTGCGCAGGCGCTGCTCGGCCTCCAGCAGCCGCAGGAAGCATATGATGTGGCGGTGGACGCCTACCAGCTCAGTTTGAGTGCTAAGAATGCGCAAACTGAGAATCTATCGCGGACACTCCTACGCGCAAAGCAACAGATATGGGCAGCGAAGGAGACTTCTCGGCTACGCGAGATGAATGAAACGCTGAAAAGTGTTGAGACTCTCATCGAGGCTGATTTGGAGCGTTCAGTGGCGGAGTTGCGAAAACAGGTTGACGCGGGGGAACTTGGGGAGATTGGGTTTGGAGAAGACCTGAAGGGGTTGAGGGAAGATTCAAATAAGAAGATCAGGGATCTGCGAGAGGCATTCCGTATTGCGTCCAATGGGGAGGTGCAGGAGCGCGTAAGTTTGCAGTTTTATTCCCTCTGGAGCAGGAGTGATACTGACTGAGACTTAGATTGTGCCTGACTATCTGATTGATGGTATTACCTTTGAGATTATGCACGATCCCGTCATTACACCATCTGGAAGCAGTTTTGATCGCATCGGCATCACCAAGTACGTCGAGAAATCGGGTGTCGATCCAATTACTCGCGTCCCGATGACGGTCAAGGACCTACGTTCGAACTATGCACTCAAGGCGGCCTGTGAGGAATTCTTGACCAAGAATGGATGGGCGGTGGACTACTAAGTGCAGATTTATTTTTATTTACGAATTGTTTGTTACTAATTTATTGTGTCTCTTCGGTGCATAGCGAGTGATATCCACGAGCACTGGCATCTACCATTTGCATCAGCAGGCGTCGGGAATAGACGAGTTAGTGATTTCTACATGCCGAGGTCTTGCAGCCCATACAATTTACTATTTACTGTTTACTATTTATTATTTAATATTTACTATTTACTATTTTTTATTCGTCGGCGAGGTCCCTCGACCAACTGGCGGGCGGCAAGTCAGCAAACCCCACCAAAGCCCCTCCCTCCTTCCTCAACCATCCGCAACTCTCAACTCTCAACAAATCCGCCGGCGCTTCAAACTTCCCACAATCACCCCAAATATCCATAGAACCTCCATCCATAATGGCCGACCTGACCACCTTCATCACCGCCCTCGAGGCAGCCCAGAACGGCGCGAAGTTCTCCGCTGAAGTGCAGCAGGAGGCCGCCAAAGTTACCAACACCGATGACCTGAAGAAGGCCTACGCCATTGCCGAGACCCTGGAGGGAACAGATGCCAAACTTGAGGACCCCGCCCTGAGCGCTGCCCTCAAGGCTGGATTCGATTTCGCCGCGACACTCATTAAATCTGAGCTCCAGTCTAAACCTACCCATAACGAGTTGCTCGGCCTTTACGGTCACTTCAAAGTCGGCAGTGGTGTCAAGGCCGGCGATGAGGATGAACCAAAGCAAGGTGGACTGACTGAGTTTGCGGTATGTATTGACTTCCTTCATCTATTCTTTTATATAGTAAAC
Organism: Penicillium sp. G339; assembly: GCA_027569595.1. Lineage (NCBI taxonomy): Eukaryota > Fungi > Ascomycota > Eurotiomycetes > Eurotiales > Aspergillaceae > Penicillium > Penicillium sp. G339. The sequence goes on from JAPDFJ010000010.1 coordinate 768,533, forward strand.
AGGAAGACCATGTTTCGCTAATACACATCTGCACTCTTATAGAAGAACGCTAAATACAAGCAGTGGAAGGCCGTCTCGCCGAAGTTCAGCCAACAACAATCCCAGGCTACCTACATCAAGCTTGTTATTGATCTCATCGCCACCTACGGTCTCAAAGAATAAATTCTTTGATGAGTATGGATCGTCGTGGTGTTGGAAACAGTGTGCTGGATCTAAGATCGAATACGACTCGGCAAGGCCGACATGGGAGTACATTATTGTGAAGCTTGAATAAGAAATGAAGCTATTCATCTCCGAATGAATTAATTCCATGATCTATGCTATCATGGATATTTGGCCGTCAAATAGTGTATATAAGTGATGACGAGGATAACCATTTGTTATTGTGATCACACAGTTTGACGATCCATTGTGTACCCTGGTAAAAATGATTGAGCTGGGGCATAGAGGATAGGATAGTCCGGCGGTATTCAGCAGAACTATCACATTTACCAGATCATCCCTCGCCAGTCAGGTATATGGTGGGAAGCAGTTCCACACCACGGGTCGTCAGAGGCGCGATATGGCGTCAGAGGAAGATCGTATGGCATACGAAATCCAATCAAGGTTCGGTATTTGCTCTGTTCAAAGTTCGCCATGAGAGGACCTGGTTTGTCACACTTGAAGCAGGGGACCATCGCAGCAGATACTTCAGATGTTGAAGTTGATGTCGCACTCCGGGCAACCGAATCATCAGTAAAAAGATCCGGCCAAACAACAACCCCAATTTCGAAGCTTTGGATTCTCACTTCACCCTTTGGGTTTGTCGCTTCGCCCCACGCCTGTTTAGACAGGTTCGCAGATGTGATCATTGCCCAGTCAATGGTATCCATAGCTTCCGTATCTGAGAATCGAACGTAGGTCTTGATGTGTGGTGCAGCGCGGCCGCGCCCAGCCTCTCGCCTGCGTGGCTTGTCTTCAGAAAGATCGATTATATTTGAGTCCGGCGAGCTGTGTCCAGCCCACTTGCAGAGATAAGGGCGCATATATTGTAGCTGCTCCTGTTGTGATGCGGTTTGGGTTTTCATGTGAATCGAACCCCCAGAAGAATACCCGTTGAGTGAGCTCCGGATTTCATCTGGCGTTGGAAAGATGACAGAGTACTTGGGGCTGCGGTCGCGACCCGTTGATGTTGGTGCAAGTGCTTTGAAGAAGACTTCTTTCAGCCACTTATCTGTCTTGCCAAGGGTGGCTACTGAGGAAACCTGGTCGATATTAGTATTGTTCACCACAGAGACATGACGCGGGGACTAAAAATACTTGTGCAACAATATGAGACTTCCCACTCTCGCTCTTATCGATTGATCTTGGCTGTTGATGTATGGGTACTCGTCTCATGAGATCTTTCAAGGCTGGCCAGCCCCAAAGTGTAGATTTCTCTGAGTCCAGTTCACTGAACTGCTGCCTAGATGGTACACTAGCAACAAGGGCCGCTCGAACTGCTCCAAAATCATGGCGCTCTAGCTGCTGGACCAGTTTACCAGTTCTCTTGGGTCCATAGACCTTCAGGTATGTAAGAATATCTCTCTTGAAGCGGCTACCGGTACCAAAGCTCGAATCGTTCGGAAACGAGGCTAGAGGGCCGGCCATCTGAAGAGGGAGCAATGGAGACCGCCATACTGCTTGGGTCATGTTCGCCCAATCACCGGGGATCATATTGGCAGTGTGTATGACGATCCTATATTTGTCAGTGATATTACCACTGCTCAAGAGATTAATTACTCACTGGGCTAAATCATCATGACGAAGGAGGATCATCATCTTCGAATGATGAGTCCCAAAGGGATCCGGCATGTAAGCTGTGATGGGCTCAACATTGGGATAGCGAGAACATGCTTCCTAGTCCAATTATCAGTCCCCACTTAGAATAGTTTCGAGGAAAGTACTAACCTCGATCATAATTCGATTGGGTGCCTCCGTTCTCCAAGATCCATGCACCACCTTCACTTCTACCAGGGCTCGGACATCTTCATCAAACTGGCTCATCAAGAAATCCACATCGAACATGTAATTGAACTGCCAACACTCACGGATCATGGGATCACCGAGAATATCACGCAGGCGCACGGTGTCGACATTGTAACCGGTCGACGTAGGGTAGTCTTTGATGTGGGTAAGTTGAATGGGGGAAGGGATCAAACGGGGAGTAAAAGGAGTGTCTGTGGCATTGGTTTTATATGGTTCAGGCTCTATCTCATTGTAGGCGAGCTCTGGACATGCAATGTTTTCCCCCAGGGGCTGCTGGGAACGAGTCCGCGGCGGCGGAGAGATGGTCCTATTTAGCGATTTCAAGGGCGTTGAGACCCGAATCGGGCGGTCCTCAGTTTCTCCGGTTGAGTTTGACGAGAATCGCGCCCGTTTAGAGGGGGGTTCCATTGGTGAGGAGCTTAGATCGCGGGAGTTTTTGCCAGTCAGCTGAAGCGAGGGTGAAGGATGCAGAAGACTGGGGTTTTTCGAAGTGAGTCTTTCAACGCAAGATGCTCTGCTGATTTGGTGGAGAGGGAGACGCCAGAGTTGAGTTGGTCGTGAAACCATTCGAAGTTTGAAGTGAGATGATTAAGTGGGGGCATATGCTTCTTGAAGTTGTCGACTCAGTTGATGCCGGGTCACGGTGTTGGTAGTAGTTCAAATATATTTAGTAGCAGCAACCACACGCACCGCCCGCTCTGGCACCTGACTACAAGTACTTAGTACCACATACCACAATTATAATTTCAACACCCATGAAAAATTCGGAAATATGATTTTGTACATTCTATTTCTAAGTACAGATCATTCAAATAATATACAGTAGCTTTTTGAAGCCAAGAAAATAATCAATAGTATAGAGATCACCACATGAATCGCTGAGTCTTGCCGGGTTCCTGAGGCCATTCAAAGCCTTTGTAGAGAAAGAGATACCCTGTCACGGCATTGATAATGATGAACCATATAGTCTCCAGGAATTTGGGAGCATTGGTGATCATATCTGCATGAGCTTTCTCGCTTTCCTCCTGCGGCCGTTTTTGACGGAGGATAGAAGGGGTCGGGGAGGATGGGAGGTGAAGACGCCATATCACCCAAGGTATGATAAAGTAGCGCGGCTCAACAAGAGGGGCTGTCACCAATGACAAAGTCGTGGCGGCAAGCCAAACAAGAACAAAGCTAACCCGCGGGGCATTGGGCTGTTGACTCTGACGCTGAGTGAGGTGCTCTTGGACCTTGGCAAGCGCCTCCGGAGATTGCGGATCAGGCTGTGCCGACTTGCTCTTCTTGGGTGTAGCCTCTTTCTTAGATGTGGCTTTGTTCTCTTTGGCTTTGGCGCGGCGCTCTTTCCGGTTGCCTTGAGGTTCCTCCGCCGCGGCAGGTTCGGCGGCAGGTGTCGCAGGTGTAGCGCGTGTCGTAGATTTCGAGGGGGGGACGCGCATAAGCTGAGGCGGAGCTTGAACGATAGAGAACCCAAAGGCGGAAATAACTGCCCATCCACAGAGGAAGTATACCAAGACTGCAGCATACTTCACAGCCGGATGCACCCCCAGAAGGAGACGGAAGACATAGAAGACGTAGTGTCGGTTATCAGCGAGTGTAAAGGGGTGCACGATCGTATTGAAATGCACGACGGCAAGCATAATCGGCAGGACGACTAGAGCAGTAATGAGCCCCGGCAATTTCTTTTGCTTCTCGGGAAATCCATAGTTCAGATACTTGGGCAAGACACTTCTCGGGACAATGATGTTGAGCACGGGAATGACCAGTAACGGCCATGAGAAAAAGAAGAAGTAAGGCCAAATATAGAGCATCTGGGCCAGGTGCACTCCGGCAGTATGGAACTCCTTGTGCCCAAGCACCACGCCCTCGTTCCACAAGACAAACCCACCGAACGCTCCCAGGATAATGATATGGGGGATGATTGAGGCAACTATAGAAAATGGGTTGCTGATACTTGAAGCAGCAAAAGATATAGCCGTTTTTATGTAATCTAATGGGCGTCATATTAGCATAATACACGTTGAGTTCGATGGAACCGACATACCTTCCAAGGAGGCTTCGGCAACGAGAGGGTCGTAGACCTCATTTCGGAATCCATCCTTGACAATCGCTGAGAGATCGGATGATTGGCATATTTTCGCAGATTGCCGGACTGTACGGACGACCTGTAGTCCACCCAAGAATACAGACACCCAAAAGATATTCGTCTGCCGGAATACCAGAGCCGCCAACCCAAAGGCCAGGAAGCCTAAAGCATAGATTGGGCCATATTTTCCACCATTCACCCGCTTCAGGTCCCAATTATAAGCCTCAACAACAACCAAAAGAGCGAGGATGTCGGTATAGTATAGGCCTGAGAAGAAGAACAGCGGCGGGAATAGACAAATGTTCAGGACGGTATGACTGAGCCAAGCACCCAAAGGCCGTGTATTCCGTACTCTCTGCACGGTATCCAAGAGTGTTTGAAGTCGCCAAGGTAGAAAGACCGCAGTCGCGGCGACATTGGTCGTACGCAGAGCTCCGGTGTCAAGCTTCGCCGGAGATCCGCGGAGGGCGAGCATGGCGGCGCAGAGAAGGTAGGACCACAGATACAAGCCCGGCGGGGTGGTAATCTTTGGGTCCCAGTGAGTCCATTTGTGCGCCCAGTAGGCCTGGGCCTGGGGCACATGAAACACTTCATCCAGATACGCCTCCGGCACTTTGGTATTGACCTGTGTCCTCCACACGGGGATGAGGACAAGAGCGAACGGGACGGCGTAGCGCGCCGCGCGACTGAGATTCGATTCGCGTAGACTCATTGTGCTCCTGGTCTCGAGAAACGAGGCAGCACCATTGGTGAAGATGGAGTGAGCTACGAAGGGAGATCCCAGGGAAGAACAAGCTCGGCGGGACAGCTATAAAGCGATTGCAAACACGGCAAACACCGCTTTTGGGCAATTGTCGATGCGGCACGATTCGCGACTCCAACGCATCAGCCAGGCATGGGGCGTTAACGCTGTCGGTCTAAATTTTCTGTTGGGATTATTTGCCTGTGGAGTGTTTCTTTGCATTTTCAACCTCCAATGGCATTTCCTCTCCCGCGGGGCGCCACGCCCGCGGAGATCGGCTTTCTAGCGGAGATGGAGATGGTGACTGTGGTCCCTCGTCAGCGCCTCGATGGGCTAGAACTACTCGGGGTGAGTGGTCTATTTAGGAAATTCCTTGGGAAAACACAAATTGACTTCATTAGGGCCCGATTGAACCCCTCGTTCCTCCACGACGCGCCTCCCTACCCCTCTGGCTCGCACTGCTCCTCAAACGTCAGCGCCGCGCGAATATTATGCCTCCGGCATGGCTGCACCCAGAACCACTCGGCTTAATCCTCGAGGTTGAATCCCAGCATCAAGACTATAAGAACGCCTTCTCTCCTCCTCCCCCACTGCCTGGCCAGCCCAGCATTCGAGACAACGGACTTGCGCCTACCGCTCGGCCTCAATATACACCGGACGGTGATAGATATTATGCCTCGCCGCCGTTTCTACCACAAAATACTGCCCAGCCGAATGTTCATTCTGGTGACCCGCCGGCGTTGCCCTTCCATTGGGTCGAAGTCGGGAATATGCTGCTCGAGTCGGCAAGTGATGACCTAGTAGACCCAGATCAGATTCGGCGAGTATTGAAAGATCTGCGTGAAGTGCGTCTAGCTAAAATGAGAGCTGGAGTAGATGTTCTTGACGCAGCGGCGACTGGTGGTGGAGGAGTTGCGTTGACAGGTGTTGGTGCAATGGAAGTCGGCGAAGAGCGAGGGTTTCTGGTGGGAGTTGTTGACAATCTCCGGTATGTTGTGTCGATTAGATACCGTGACATGTAAAGCGGGTTGAGTTCGAAATGATTGAGTGCTAACTTCGTCCCAGGAAAATTGGCGCGTCCAAAGAGCAAGCCCGGCGCGAACAAATGGCCGAGCAACGAGCGAACGGCGGATATGACGGTGCCCAGGATGAAGAAGAAGAGGATTACATGGAGTTCTAGCTTGCATGGTGTTGTTTATTGTTTGGGTATTTTTTTGGCGTTAAAGGTGCATGTGCAACGCAGACAAATGCCCCCTTCCCACCCTCGAACGAATTCATGTATATAGACGCATATACCCGATTTTTCCTGATGATAAACCGGTTGTGGTGAAACCAAGATTGTTCCAATTTACCTAACACCATACAGCATGCGAAAACGCTCTAATACACAAACAGAGGCGGGGAACAATACCGCAGAGACGGGAGAATAGGAGATGTCTGATAATAACATTGGTCCGGGAAATGCCGTGGTTCACATCAAAAGCCCGAAAGCGGGGATTAACAATTCTGCACGCTCAAAAATCCTACTATTGAGGATTGTCCTGGTTCTTCTGCATCATCCTTCTCCGTGCCGCAAGGATCATCTCATCGCGGCGTTTTTGGAGGAGACGTTGGCGTTCATCTTTATTTTGAGACCATGAGCTCGTCGAAGAAGCTGTTGTTGAAGACTCAACGCCATTTTCACTGGCAATCTTTGAGCTAAGGTTATACCGAGAGATCAAGTCCTGGCCATCGACCTTTACGGCCGCTGACCTAGCTTGTGTAGCAGTGGCATTTGTAGGAGGGATTGCGATCTGAGGTTGGAATGACGGAGGTGGCTAAGCATGATATGTTAGTATATCGTATAGAACTAGTCAAGAGCAGGGCAAAAGATGAGGCTGAGTTGTATGATGCCGAGAATCCGAATGACAGCATCACAGCGCGCGGTATGGGTGCGACGTACCGTTTCAAGTCCTCGTCCAGTCAGGATCCTCTCTGTCGTCGCGGCAGCACTACCACCATTGCGTTGCAGATCCCACATGATGTCGCGAGTGCTCAACTGGGGGAACATCTGAGAGATCTGTTCGACTTGGGCTGGGTCGACGGCATTGCCACGTCCGCGGGGTCGACCGGCACCAGCGGGACCATCGTCGCGGTTAAAGAACCATCGAATGACAAAGAACGACACTACTGCAAGTGTGAGGAGGGAAGGTATATTCAACGAGGGCTCATCGCCGTGCATTGTGCTTTGGCCGACGAGGGCGCGGGTATCCGGGGTTTGGGGGGAGTTCGGGCTGTCAGGGCCGAATCGCGGAGGCGGGACGCTTCCGAGCCGGGCAAGAGGTCGTGTGCAAAAAGATATTCACCCTGATTCAGAGTTGTCGCGATGCGACCGGGTGTTCAAAGGGTATGCAGAATGCGCGACGGTTGCTGGCGCAAGGTGGCCGGCGTTGACGGAGTTGCGGGTCGGGCGAGACGGTTGCACGTGCCGAGTCACCGCGGAGCGCACCGCCGATACAGGAGTAGGGCAGTGAAAGAAATATGAATATACGGAGTAAAAATATAGCGGTTTGATTTCGATCAGGCGTTCTTCGGGTTATTTATGTTATTCTCGATCTCCTAGTCTCCTGCAACTTGTTCCGATTGTCGGAAGGCACCCCTCACCATCATAGGTTGTTCCCCCCCAGATAGTTAACTACTGAAAGTCTGCAACCACATAGTACCCTATGAAGCGAATTTCCAGGCTCTCTTCGTCACGATTGTCAAACGAATTGCCAATTGTACCAATTGAAAGGACCGGCGGGGTCATCATTTCCTTTTCTCTTTTTATAATAATGACTTCCAGAGCTGATACTCTGCTATGCACACTAGAGATGGCCCAAAGATGCCAGAACGAAGAATTTAGAGTCTTGTTCTCCATCCTCAGGTAGGTAGCTCTATGGGCCAAGGTCTACGGGGATCGGAAGATGAAGACGCAAGCCATATCTTTGACATGGATGGTAATAGGCGAAGTAGAAAGAAAATGATTTACACGAATTCAAGCCTGCTCTAAGAAGAATAAGTTGAGCTTGCGCCACACCAAACAAAAAGTCATCATGCATAGCACAGATCATGAACCAATATTCCTTCCCATCCAAGAAGCCAGCCTTGGCACCAGAACTCCAGCTGCCGCCATGGGCATGAAATAAAGACGAACGCATCGCACGGGCTAGACCAATAAAACAAAGGCAAAAAAGACCATCAACGGATAACCAACCGATGTAGCCCATCATACTCATTTCATGTCGGCAGGGGTCAATGCCTGGACAATACTGGTTCCCTCGCTGAAACGAGTGCGGAAAATGCGGTTGGCGTTCTGGAACATGCCATCCTTGAGGGAGACGACAATGAACTGGGATCCCTTGAAGCGGGTCTTGATCAGGCGACCAATATTTTGGGTATGAGACAGATCCAGCGCTGCGTCGACTTCGTCGAGAATGTACATGGGAGCCGGCTTGAATTGCAAGAGGGCCATGATCAGTGACAAGGCAATGAGTGATCTGGCAGTATGAAAAGTCAGTGGTGAGAATAAATAACTAGCAAAGAATTAGGTAAACATACCGCTGTCCTCCGCTAAGCTCCGTCAGACTTTGCTTCCAAACCTTGCCCAGGGACACCTTGACCTCCAGACCGTCGGTGATGTCCTTGCCCTCGGGAGGGTCGAGCTTGGCAAAGCTACCTGGTAGAAGCTCCGCGAAGATTTGGCCGAAGTCGCCATTGACCTTAACCCAGGTCTTGTGAAGCGCTTCTTTCTTGTACTCATTGAGATTGATGATGGTCTCCTCGATCTTGCGCTTATCGCGGATGACTGTCTTCATCATGTTCTTCAGAGCGGCTTCTTTCTTCTCGACACTATCGATCATGTTCATGACCTTAGGATTGATCTTCTTCTTCATTCCCTGGAATCGCTCGGTCAAGTTGCGCAGCATAGACTTGCACTCGGCGATGTTCTGGTCTTGGAAGTGGTAGGGAGTATTAGGGCGGCCGAAATGCTCCTTTTCATCCGCAATCCATTCATGCTCCTGCTCCATATGGCCAACAGCCTGGGCGGCAGTGTGCTGGTCTTTCTGCAGTTTCTCAAGTTGGTGCCCGAGCTTCTGCATCTCCAAGCCCTCCTCTGTAATTTGCGAGGATTTGGCCTGCATCGCTTTTTCAAGTTCCCGCAACTCTTCGTCGAAGCCAGTCAACTTGGCCCTCTCGTCATCAAGTTGGGCTTGGGCAACATCGTGGGCATCCTAAAACCTATCAATTCTGTGTCCCTGGAGTTCAGATAGAAAGAATAACATACCTTGAGTCGCGTTTGTTCTCGCTTTAGAGAATCAATCTCTTCCACTTGGGCCTTCAGTGTGTTCTCTGACTCCGCCAGCTGTTCTTCAGCAGCCGAAAGGTCACTTCCGACTTGCTCAGAATCAAGGCGCGAGGACTGTAGCTCTTTCTGCAGCTCCTTCACTGAAGCAGAATTTTTGCTAAGGTTTTTCTTGAGAGTGTTTAGTGAGCTTTGCAGCTCTGCCAACTTGCTGTCCTTGTTGTCGCTAAACTCGCTCATGTCTTTTTCGATGCGCTTGATATCCTTGGTTGCTTCGGCCTGTCGAGTTTTGGCGTCCGCGATGTCTTTCTTCAATTGCTCGATGTTTGCCCGCATCTCTTCAACAGCAGCGATGATCTACTCAAGTTTAGTATACCGCAACAGCCAAGAGAATAGGTGATACTCACGGAGGATGAAGAGTTGTTGTTGATTTGCTCTTCGGTGAGCTTGATTTCGTGAGATTTGAGATCCAGTTCTTGCTTGATCGACCGAACCGCGTCGAGCTTCTTCTTCTCCTTCTTCATATTCTCTTCCAAAGTGGCAAGCTGACGCTCTTTGCTCCTCATCTCCTTGTTGATCTCATTGAGCTGTTGTAGGGTGACAAGAACACCACTAGAGTTAGGAGAACTACCACCGGAAAGTGTTCCAGACGGGTCATAAACATCGCCATCGAGAGTGACACTCTTCATCCGAACAGACGGGTCGAAGGTCACTTTCTTGGCCGTATCGGCATCCTCACAAATAAGGGTGTTGCCAAAGACGTAGTTCATCGCTGATATGATATCCTCGTCATACCCAATCAAAGACAAAGCCAGGTCAACCTTGCCAGGCGCAATATTCTGGGCAGCTCCAATCTTCTCCGCGGAAGCCTTGAAGGCGGAAATTTTGTTCAAAGGAATGATAGTCACGCGCTTGCGTAGTTTGCCATTTTGAAGCAGCTGAGTACCGGTTTCAGAACTGTCGACAACCACGTTGTACAGACGACCGCCAGCGCAGATTTCCAGAGCGGTTGCAGTTGAGATCCGGTCCTTGTTCAGTGTGAAAAGTTGGGCAACCAAGCCCTTCACCTTCGATCGGTCGAAATTGGGATGAGGATCGGCATAGTTGAAGTCTACATTGGCAACCTTCCTTCTGAGGCCATCGGCTTTTTGGCGAAGTTCACGGATATCCCGCTGGAGTCCAGACTGTTCCTGGTAATTCTGCTCCTCTTTGCCAGGTTCGAAACCTAACCGAGTGAGTTCTGTCTCCAGCTTCTTGGCTTGCGACCTTAATCCTTCCAAATCCGATAGTAGACCAGAGTTCTGTTCTTTGGCCTTCTTAGCGCGTGGCTCGTCTTCCTTGATTCGTTTTTCAAAGTTGGTGATCTTAAGCTTCGCTTGTTCTTGTACCGTGGTTGCGTTGCTGGCTCGGTTCCGGGCGTCTTGCAGTTGGCCCTGGTATCCGCTCTCTTGTCCTTCCTTCGAGGCGACGCCGGTCTGCAAAGTTTGAAGCAATTCTTCTTTCTGCTCCACTTCCAAGGTTTGCGCATCAAACTCTGTCTTTGCGGCATCATATTGAGCCTGCACCTTGTCGTAGATCCCCTTCTTTTCTGTCAAGACTTTCTCAAGATCGCTAACGGTCTTCTGAATGTTCTTGCTCTTTTCCTTTTCCTCGTCCATACTGGTGTTCTTGAGGTCAAAGACGGTCGTCAGCCGGACCAACTCGTGCGAGTGCGCCTTAACCTCGTCTTCAAGACCCTGGAATTTGCCACCCTTGCGCAGCTCCTTATCACGAGCAGCTCGGACACGTTTCACATCCTCCTCCAGGTGGGCGATTTCACTCTTGAGTTTGTCTGCATTCTCCTCCAGGGCCTGAACCTTACTTCGCTTGCTCTCGCATTCATCGCCTGCGATTCGTAACCGTTCACCACCACGCACGTAGTCGTGGGCAATGACTAGCCGAGTCAAGCGTTCAAGATCACTTTGGGTTTGCTGGAAATCGAGGAATGCACGCTTCTCAGAGCGAAGTTTCTCAAGTTTGGGCTCAATCTCTTCCTTGAGAAGACCTTCGATCTCGCGCAACTTCAACTCTTTCTTTCCCATTGTCTTGATAGCCTTCTCTCTTCGGTCTTCGAACATTCGTGTACCGGCCGCTTCTTCGATCATCGACAAGATCTCAACCGCCTTCATGTTCAGAACCTTTGTAATGCGACCCTGCATAATGAGGAAGTTGGGGTTGTTGATGTTCAGCTGAACACTCTGGAATAGGTTCTGGACTGTTTGTTGCTGCGCACGGTGGCCATTTATGAGGTATTTGCTGGTACCTCCCAGCACGATTTGTCGTGTCACGGAGATGTTCGCATACTCCTCGAAGCCGATCGGAGATTTAGAGGTATCGCGGTTGTCGAAGACGATGGTAACACTGGCTTTGGTCACACCAGCTTGGCCGCGCTTATAGATGAGGTCTTGGAGGTTTTGCGCGCGAACGGTGCTCATGTTCGTGATACCGAGAACGAAACAGATAGCATCCAGAATGTTGGATTTACCGCTACCGTTCAGTCCGGTGATCGAGTTGAACGATTCGTCCCTAAAATGATCTGTCAGTATAACTCCATTTCTGTTGACACTCCGCGACAACAGCCAACGGAGCTAGGAAGCTTGCGCACCATCCCGAGATCACCGTACGAACGGCGTACGATTTGAAGCCCTAGAAGAGGAATTGTCAGCGCATCGATACAGTAAAAGCGATAGATTCGGCAACTCACGTCTATTACAATTTCCGTGATCCGCATGGTTGTCACTGCGAGTCGGCTCACGGGCGGAGGCGGAGTCGATGTCGAGCGAATTGAAGAGGGGCGCGATTGTTTTGTTTATGATTTGCCTATGTAAGCAGAGAGGCACCATCATGTGACCTCTTATCCAGTTCAAGTTGATTGCGGTCTTGGCATTGCCCAACCTTAGGAACCTCACGGCTTGACTCAGGGTGGCCACACTTTCCTTCCTTTGCCGCATATTAGTATAATATATCTAATCGATCTGAAAGGTATAGATCCCCTCCCTCCAAAAATGTTGTCTCTTAATGTTCTTGGCCAGGGTTGTTTAGTCGCATAGGCCAATAGCAACCCGAGTAAACATCTTGTGCTGCTAGACAACGACTGCGGAACTGGGATTGTCTCTAGCATCCTCCAAAATGGGCTGCATGAGACAGTCAGGACTAAATTGTCCCTTTGTTATTGACTTGTGGTGATATAGTATTAGTACCACCGAGAATGCTTGAGTAACCCTGGAGGTAGTAGTATACCCGATGTCGTTGAATGAGAAGGAACTGTCTGTAGCAGAATACAGAGCTCCAGACCTTGGAATATATATCCGATTTTATTCACTAGTAACGGATGGCATGTCGGCCACTTTACAATTTATGATCATGGTAATGACATTAATTTCCAAAGGTTATAAACCACAAATCTAAATCTAACCTTTCCTAGTACCTGCTTAGGAAGCTAACTGCCAGAACTTTGCCCATAAGAAAACACCCAGGACCATATAGCAGGATATGGACCTCACAGCCACAAGTAGGAGCTGTGGCGCAACGGTAGCGCGTCTGATTCCAGTCCAGAAGGTTAAGTGTTCGAATCACTTCAGCTTCATCTTTTTCTCTCTTTTTTTTTTTTTCTGTCCATATAAGCCCCAAGCAATGCCGACCTTTCTACATATTGATATGTATTTTGTTTTCCACCCAACTTTTGTATATATTTAAGCTGCAGAAGAAGCTGAATTTACAAAAAAAAAAAAAAAAAAAAAAAAAAGCAGGGAGAATTACAAGGAAATCAGTCAATACAGCGAGCGCACTATAATATCGTAGAGTGACTAAAAAATTTGTTATATCAAATACTTCTCTGATAAGACGCTCGAAGACGCAAGCACTGTTGGTATTGTGGGGTCTACGGTTATTCGCAAGTATGAAACCTGTCCTGGTTATGCCAGAGGCTATTGAAGCCTGATACCTACTGTCCACATATTGAGCCTTGCCTTTTTTTTCCGAATATCACAGCATCATTTGGTCTCCAGTTTTCAAAGAATACCTCATCGTGTGAAATCGATATTTGCGGTCTATTATGGAATTCTGGAGCAGCCAGAAGAATTCACAAGGGCGCAAGCGAGTCCAGATCACCCACCTGTGGGTTCCTCTATCCTAGAATGGTCCCCTCTCTGCCATCATTTCTTCACCTGATAATTTTAATTCCAGTTTTGACTACGAATTCGCCGGCGTACCGAGGGTCTACTTGAGAGAACAGTCGACTTGTGTCTAGGTCGTGTTATAAGTTCGGTGCATCATCATTCGACCCCGGGGCTGGTGTAGCTGGAAACGTTTTCATCCGTCCCGTCACGCGATGCAAATCACCTTTCTTCACGCCTTCTAGCTGACCTTTATTGGAGGGCCAACAGTGGCTAGAGAATCGATCGATCAACAGTGAAAGTACGACTACTGACCGAAGAATAAGAGTGATATGAATGATGCTAACTTTACCTGCAAAGAAGCGATTACTTATATACTAGAGGGCTGGAGAAAGCTGGGGCTAGTTGATTCCCCGGTATGAACGGATCGGAATGACTGCCAGAGTAGGTACTGGGGTCTCAGAAAACCGAGAGACTTGTGACTAATTCTTTTCGGATTATTTACCGCTATTTTGGCCGACTCAGACTCAAGGACGACCCGGAAATGATATCTGCCACGCAAAATAAGAACGGAACAACATAGTAGCTTCCACAAGCGGATGTTTGATGAAGTAGCCGACTATCACCAAAGTCCTAAATTCCAAAAAATCCCGAAACTGTACTGTACTAGGATAACTTAATTATACTTATACTAGAAGTCGAACCCTAAGCCTGAAAATATACTGGTCGAAATAGGTACTAGGGCTCCCACTATACAAGATGCCCTTTGATTCAAATATATTTTCTTTAAGTCACCAATTAGGCTACAGATCCCAACCAAAAAAAAAAAAAAAAAAAAGCAAATTCAAAAACTGAATACAAAGACAATGAATGGTATTCCGAAAGAAAAAATTGAAGCTGAAGTGATTCGAACACTTAACCTTCTGGACTGGAATCAGACGCGCTACCGTTGCGCCACAGCTCCTATTGGATGCCTGAAATCTCCGCGGTGTGAAATATAACAGAGTTTTCTTTTCATCAGAAATCGCTGCCTTTTAATAGGTTAAATTAGAAAACCAGATAAGGAGTTGTTTATCCTACTGCCCTTTGGACTTTAGCAAGATTCACCTTGGGCCAATTAGGAAGTTAAAATACGCCATGATAGTCAAATGGGTGTAATGGTGTACCGTGTCCGTCAAGCAATTCCCTCATCTAACAGTGAAACAATCACTACAGCTTCACCTTTTAGATCTTTATTATTCGTAACCATGGCCAGTTTTTAGAAATTTACATCTAATTAGAACTACCATAACAGTAATTCTAGGCCGTAAGTGCTTCCCAGATGGGTGAAAGAATGACAGCTAGGCATACATTGTTTTTCTGTTAGGAATTCTTGTCCATCTCCCTTTGAGAAGCTTGCCATTCTGGATCGGCATTTTTCCAAGATATCGACAATGATATTCATCTTCATCACCTTCTTGTCGCCCTCAGAGAACAGCCACCCTTGCCACTTAGAATGGTGTGTTGGGGCCCCGTCCCTCCTGGGTTTCCGTTGTGCAAAAGGCAATCAAGAAGACCATCCTAGGAGACTTTCAATTTCCAAACACGACAGAGTTCCTCATTATATTTCGCAATGCAGAATGGTACTCAGCATCATGTATCGATTCCTAATTGCAGCAGCGGGTCTTCATCGATATCAATGTGAAAGCTACACTAGCCAAAATCAAAACTATCTCGTCCAAGGTACCCGAATTTGTGGAAACGGTCGTGATGATGTTTTCTATGGTGTTCAAGGAGTTTTTGGATAGAGCAGCAGAGGGAGGAAGATGTCGACAAAGTTCGTCCTACCGTGGAGAATCATCTGACGGATCTCTATGGCAAGGAAGCGGAAATACCCATGGAATGGACGACAACTCTCTCAGCGGCATGCAAGTCAAACCAGACATGGTCGGGCTCTGCCTGGTCTTTGTAGTGTTTTGGACCAGCTGAGCTTGAATCAAAACTGGCAAGATTACAAGTCGCCTAACTTTATGGGAACAAGAGACAAGATCAACGAGACTTTCATAATTGTGACAAGATCATCAAGGGCATTTGATTGTAAGATCGAATCTTGATATTCCATAGAGCACATTTAGTTCCTGGTAAATCATGGCGCCTACATCCCGAACGGCTCTGTACTATTGGCCACCCCTTGAGAAACACTAGTGACTAAAGAGCCCAACGCCGTTGCTGTTCAACTAAATCAAAGTCTGCCGCACCGAAATCGGCTTCATAATTGTCGGTTCATGAAGCGTGGGTCGGACCGACTGCTGGGCGGGTCATGCCTCGGTTGGGATCCAGTCGATTGTCTAAGTCCTCGTACCGGAGGATGAACTCACGCTATTGACATGGTTAGCACGCCTCTCATCAAGCGCAAGGAATAGATCAAAACAACCCTGGGAATCTAAACATACCCGAATCTTCTTCCAGCTAGCAGGGTCCCAGAGCAGGTACACTCCGCGCTCGCTCACTCCTCGTTCCACATCCATCGGACCGGGATATGTCTCATCGCGGGTTAACCAGCATCGCTCGAGCTTGTGATACCGCCATTTGCGACCCATCAATTCCTCCGCGACCAGCTCCTGGGTGATATCCCGGGGCATGCTGTAGAAAATGTAGAAGAGGGTTTCGTCGCTGAACCCGGGGATCCGCGACTGGAGTGACTGAATGTTGGCGACATTGTAGCAAGAAGGCAAAGAGAAGTCTTGTTCAAGGGGCACAGCAGACATGGACGATACGAATGGCGAAGCGAAGGAGGTGTGGAGGGGCCTAGAGACACGCGTATCGGTTAGAAGGCATGAACGGAATCGCGACAGCAAATCGAGCACATACTCAGGCTGGTTCAAATCAAGGCCAAGGGTCATCAAATCTTGTCCTACTGCGAGGCTGGCCACATCGGGGCTCTCGCTATGGATCATCCGCAAGAGACCAGCAAGACCAAAACGGTCCAACTCGCTCATCTGTGCCAGGGGCGGCTGCTCTGCACTCTGAGCCGTGTCGGAAACTTCTTGGCCCTCATTCGCTTGTTGCTGCCTTTGCTGCAATTGTTGCTGCGGGTCGCTGAAGTTGCGTTGAGTTGACATCAGGGCGTTGTTCAGGTCCTGCGGTGTCGGTGAGTGCGGGGCCTAGAAACGCGACCGCCGATCTACTTACCTCCTTCTCTTGTCCCAATATCCCATTAGGCCCTTGATTGACAGGCGACCGAGATGTTCCAATACCTAATAGTCATTGTCAGCTATTGATCCTTTTTGTCGGTCCACTCCGCACACCGACGGAGCGCGCCACTACCATACCAGAGTTGTATCCACCAAAGCCTGGAGCCTGCATCAGCGAGCTTCGGCGATCTTGAGCCAACTCAGCAGCAGCATTTCGGCCCAAAGGAGGAAACTCGTCAATGTTGCCTGTTTGCGGCTGGCTGCCGGCTCCGAGCTGGCTACTGATCCCTTGTCCACCGTTTCTGAAATCGTCGAGTCGATTGGCGAATTGTGCCCCGGAAGGAAACATGTCATCATGAGGAGGTTGAGACGGGGGCTGCACAGGATGCGATGGCGTCTGGGAAGTGCGAGAAGGGGGCTGTGACGTCGGAGGATGCTGCTGTCTCTGAACCGGTGTGTGTTGAGCTGCTCTTTGACTCGCGTTGGCCCAGACCTGCTGTCCAGGGTTCTGAGATTGTGACTGCTGCGGCGCACCCGAAAGGGAGGGAAACTCGCTGGAATCATCGTGATCGTTAGCTTTTGAGGTCTCGTGAAATGGACGTAATTCGGAGGGGCAGCGGTGGAGCTGATGATTTAATTAGGAGTTTCACGTACGAGAGATCTAACGGTGTAGCCGGTTGGGAGCCTCCAAGGCTTTGCGCAAAGCTCCCCATTGTCCCCATCGTGCGTTGCGGGTTGGTTTGTAGAGTGGAAGTTCCGCCTACGGGGAGGTTGAAGTTCCAATTGGCTGCACCACCTATATCGTAGGCACCCAAGCATTAGCATCCACCCATTCGCCGGTTGTAGATCTTTCAATCCAAAGGCCAGAGGGTTTCATACCTAACTTTCCGTTTGGCAATCGCGCAGACGCCAATGTCGCGTTTCGAGCCTGAGCTTGCTGTTGCGCGGGGAATCCGGACATGCCTCGTAGCGGCTGCGGGCCTGGTCCTAACACAAAGACACCGAGCGTTAGCATGATCTTCGCTGTTCCGTATCAATGGGTCCATGCTTCAGCTGACGCAGGAATGCTGTCGAGTGATCCTTGCAAATATGTCTCGGTCGCAAAAGGGAGGACTATCTGAGGGACTGCTGCCATTGGAGCGTGGTAACCCCTTCATCTTTGGAATCCGGGGCAGGATCTCGCAGAATTTGATGCCATTCCAGAAAAAGGAAGACAATCTGGAACCCAGTAACGTATCCCTTTGTGGCCGGCACAGATCGAGCAGGACTCGGAGGGCAATGAAGAAAATGACGAACCTGGTCGATTCATAGTTGGAGTGTCCGCGATGAGATTCGAGTCTGGGTCCTTGAGGCCGTCGAATATATCCAGAGCGACAGATCTCGATTAAAACCAGACCAAGAAAGAATTCGCGGGGGAGAAAGTAGTCCACAAAGGCCCTCTTGAGCACTTGATGCGGCGCTGCTCCGCCTGAGGGTGGAGTGAATCGATTGGGCGGTTAAACGCGCGGATAGTTAGGAGATGTGCAAGGTAGCGATAAGCTCTAGTAATGTAGACAGCATGGAAAGACAGAGCAGAATAAGCCGAGATCACCAGTAAGCTGGCCTTTTTGGAAACCTCAAGTCCGAGAGTGCTAAACGTGAGCCTCGATCTGGTTGAGCCGGAATTGTCGCAGAAGCGGGCTCGAGTTGCCGCCCAGGCGCTCATGTGACCTTCCGCCTGCGATCCCCGAAAAACCGATCAGCAACATAGAGACTCCGACTCCTGGCCCATTGACGTCGAACCAACGATGCATCGCCCGGCCGTCTCTCGTTTAGTTCGCCATGGGGGCATGGCCCTCCCTGAACTACCTCCTGCCTATCTGGCCCCATCCCTCCATTTCTCGATGACGCGGACCTCTGTGCACTCCTCGAATTTCTCCACGACCTCCGTCGCCGCCGGTCGTGGTGGACGCGACATGAACCGAACTCGTGGCGTGTCAGCGATTCACCGGACCGGTCCTAGATTCAAGTTGAGCGCCTCGAAATACCCATTGCCCCAGCCCGTTTCACCCGAGAATATGCAAGCGCGCACCACCAATCCCGACCATGGACTCTGGGCTTTCTTTCCTCCATCGCGCGAGGCACTGAGTGTACCGGAATTCGATATGGACTTTGGTGAGTGCATTCCATTCTGACCCCTACCAATTGACATTGAAATGGCATTCGATACTGATTGTTGTATCAGGCCGCCCTTGGGCCATCCAAGAACTCCGCGAGAAGAGCTGGGACGACCTTCACAAGCTGTGGTGGGTTTGCGTCAAGGAGCGTAATCGCATTGCCACTTCGGACCAGGAGCGATCGCGATTGAAGCCAGGATACGGTGACCACGAGGCTCACGAGCGGGACAGAGCTGTAAGTTGAACCCATGCTTACCTGTATTGGAAGCTGCGTTGGTTCTATGCAAAAGTCGGCAACAAGCAATTGTCTATTGCCCGGATCAAACGGATGGCTATTTGCTTTAAGCTGTTTTCGCCGACGTGCAAGTTTTGGTCGAATCTGTTCTGACAACTATTTTCTCTCCAGGTCCAAATCACCCAGAAGAGCATCAAGCACGTTCTACGTGAGCGCTGGTACGCTTGGGAAGAGGCCACACGCCTGTACGAACAAGGAGCTCGGCCAGAGGGCCAGAACTACGGGGATATGATGGAGGAGGATGTCTTTGATGAACAGGCCCCAAAGGTGACCGAGGAAGAGGTCAAGGAGACCAAGGCTTGATTGAGAGGCACCCATGACCATCCAAGTTTTAATCTGGACTCTGAATACTGTAGCATAGTTCTGTTGATTTTGTTCACGTTGTTGCACCATGTAAAATACCAATAACCATTTTTGGAAAACCAACTTTGAAGTCGACCTGGCACTCCTTCCAGGGGTCAGGGTTTAAATATATATATATATATATCTTCTTACAGCTAGGCCAGGGGTATCCATGCAAATAAAAAGAAACACCATCCCTGAAACTTTGAAGCACCCTAAATTGGGCGCAGCACAACGGGGAGAGGCAATTCACTAGTGGCGGGCCCGTCAAATAGTTAGTCTCCTCTTCTTACCGCTTCGTTGATCCGCGGGGACAAGATACCAGGCAAACCTTCTTCCTCTTTCCCATCTTTTGCCCTTCTACCCCCTACCCCATCTCGAGTTTCCCCTGCTCTACTCTTTTTTCTATATCTGCCATGGACGAGATCGCCCCCGAATACGATGTGGTGGTGCTCGGCACTGGTTTGTTGCTACCCCGCCATTCCACAGCAACCCCCCAACTGACGTTCTTCTAGGCCTCACCGAGTGTGTGTTGTCTGGGTACGAAGCTTCCCCAAATCACGGCTCATTCCTGAAAGAGTTCTAACCATCATATTTCCAGTGTGCTGAGTGTCAAGGGCAACAAGGTTCTTCACATCGATCGCAATGACCACTACGGAGGGTAAGTGGACCGGAGCTCCCTATTACGCCACCCAGCTAACAATGACTTCAGAGAGGCGGCCTCTGTCAACATCGAAACTGTACGCTGGTCGAATCCCGCTAAAGGTCAAAGCTAATCTCCCCTCGCAGCTGTTCAAAAAGTATGGCAATGTCAGCCCCGGCGAGGAGCCCTGGAAGAAGTACGGGAGGGTCAACGACTGGAACATTGATCTGGTCCCGAAGCTGTTGATGGCGAATGGCGAGTTGACCAACATTCTGGTTTCGACCGACGTCACGAGATACCTGGAGTTCAAGCAGATTGCTGGCAGCTATGTCCAGCAGGGCAAGGGACCGAAGGCGACCGTGGCCAAGGTTCCCTCGGACGCCGGCGAGGCTCTTCGCTCTTCTCTGATGGGTCTCTTTGAGAAGCGACGCGCCAAGAAGTTCCTCGAGTGGGTTGGCGAGTTCAAGGAGGAAGACCCTGCTTCTCACCAGGGTGCGTGATCAATCAGACTCACCGCATGGTGATGATGGTTGCTAATCTATCACAGGCCTCAACATTCACAATTGTACCATGAAGGATGTCTATGACAAGTTCAGCCTCGAGGACAACACCCGTGATTTCGTCGGTCACTCTATGGCCCTTTTCCCCTCGGACGAGTATATCAATAAGCCTGGCGCGGCCGTCGAGACCATCAACCGCATTCGCCTTTATGTCAACTCCATGGCTCGTTACGGAAAATCCCCTTACATTTACCCCCTCTACGGCTTGGGTGAGCTTCCTCAAGGCTTTGCCCGTCTTTCAGCCATCTACGGTGGTACTTACATGCTGAACACCGACATCGACGAGGTGCTGTACGAGGGTGGCAAGGTTTCCGGAATCAAGGCGACCATGAAGGACCGCGAGGACCAATCGGCCGCCATGAAATTCGAGACTAAGACCAAGAAGATTATCGCCGATCCTTCTTACTTCACCGGAAAGGTCAAGGTCAGCGGATACCTGCTGAAGGCCATCTGTATTCTGAAGCACCCCATCGACAAGACCGACGGCAGTGACTCGCTCCAGCTGATTATCCCCCAGTCCCAGGTTGGACGCAAGCACGGTAAGTACAAGTCAGAGCGAGTATGCATATAAAGTAGGACTGATAGTGTCAGATATCTACATCGCCATGGTCTCCTCCGCCCACAACGTCTGCCCCAAGGGCTATTACATTGCCATCGTCTCGACCATTGCTGAGAACGATGCTAACCACCACATCGAGCTCGAGCCGGGCTTCGAGCGCCTCGGTGCTATCGAGGAGAAGTTTATGGGTCCCCCCATCCCCATCTATGAGCCCCTGGACGATGGAGCCAAGGAGAACATCTTCATCTCGAAGAGCTACGATGCCACATCCCACTTTGAGACCACAACTAGTAAGCCTCCTTGTGCCGAAATCATCCGATCTCGGCGGAGTCCGTTGCTAACCGTATGCTAGATGACGTGCGAGACATGTACCGCCGCGCCACCGGCGAGGAGCTGGTCGTTGAGGGACTCCGGGAGGACCAGCAGCTTGTCCAAGAGTAGAGGAGCCGATGCATGTTGAATATCTATCGCTGTTTAGATGTCGAGCTGATTATACTTCTTTTGGACATGTTCATCGCTCTATTGTATTTGTTTTCCGCTTCTGAGCATTGGATCCATTTGATCATACCAGGTTGTAGCAAGCGCAATATACCTGTCTCTTTGGTTCAAACGTATCTATCGGTAAACACTCTGTATATTGTCGTAGACGCTAGAAGTAACGGTAGTAAAAAGGAAGACAGAGAATCACTAATTTATATGCCATTGCAATACCACAGGCCGTTCCATCTAGTCCCAGAAAAGGTCTTGCCTCCCAATCATCTCGTCGCACCAATCCAGTCCCAGATCTCTAGATGCGCTGGTTCACCTCAGGGTCGGTATTCGCCTTCTCATGTTCACCGACCACACAAATGTCTCCAGTCTCCGCCCTTTGGATCTCAGCTCGCAGCAGTGCCAATCGCTTGCCGACATGTATTAACTCACAAACTATGCGTGCTTCGATCCCTTGCGGCACAGGACGGAGGTAGGTGAGTTTGAGGTTGCGACTCACGCCACCGAGGGCGAACTTTCCGGGCTCGGACATCCCCAGGAGAATTGTTGTGGATAGTACATCGATCAGAGTTGCGGCGCACCCGCCGTGCAAATTGCCCATGTAGTTGCTGAGTGCCGGGGTGATGGTGAGGAGGAAGGAGACTTTGGCTGGGGGACCGCGGGTTGCAGACTCAAAGCGGAGATTGCAGTTGCGGGCGTCGACATCCCAGTGCTGCAGAGAAGTTAGCAGTTAGTTTCCGATAGTTCTGCGACTTTTCTGCTGCGGGTTTTGGTAGACCAACCTCATCATTGCCCAGACCCATGCGACTTGTATACTCGAAGACGAGCTCTTCGAACTCGTCCAGCTGGCGCGCCGGGGGTTGAATTCCGGATTCGGACATGGTGGGTTGGGTGAGCTGGAGTGTCCGGGAGTATGTACAGGGGAGAATGGATACAATGACTGTTCTATCTAGGAGTCTAGAGGAAGTTGGAAGTTGTCTCGAAATTGCGGCAGTTCCCCACAGGCAGAGGCAGCTCGGTCGAGTTGGACCTCGGCTGAGGCCGTTCGCGGTCCGGAACCTTGGGAACCCAAAGTGCTCCGACCCAGATGGGCTTGGCTTGTCGACAAGATCCGAGCTGACTGAACTGGCCGAGAGAAGCCGGCTATTTTCCGAAATATCCCTGTTGCTTACCGTTGGCTGCGGCGTACTAGGGTCGGCAATGGGGGAGACAGGAGACCTCACTGCGAAGGAACTCCAATTTGGCTGCATCTCTGGTTTCGCTATCCTGACTCCTCAGACTTGGTTTATATTCGATCCTGATCCTCGTCGAGATGTATCTTCAACCATAGCAGACTCTGTATTATCTTATTCCCTATTGCACATTTACATATGGCTGCGTATCCATTCGTCCTCCGTCGGCTCCTTAGCGGAACTACATTTGCTGGGCTCCCACTGCAGGATCTTGCGCATGAATCGTAAGAAAGCCACTCTTTCCGATGTCCCCTCGAGAGTAGTCTCTTTTTTCTCAAGCGGAACCGGATCTGTCAATAAATCTGGGGTGAGAAAATCATCTGGAGCTATCGGGTTTAGTGGATCTAGATGCTAAGATTTACTAGAGGTGATAGAAGTTAGAACCTTGCTTACCTTCGCTTGAAAAGAATTTGTCTCTAAGCTCCCCTTGAGCAAGAAGACTGGCAGGCGAAGGGCGAAGAAGATTGATCATCTCGGCCAGATGTGCTCGACTACGGTACTTCTCAAATTCGGGGTCTTGTGGCCTGTAAACAAGGAACTGCCTTCGTATAAACCCCAAATCTATTACTCAATTGTTAGTAATAGTGAACCACGACCACGCTGTATATCTGACCATGCACCCGACATTCCAGATATCGGCACTGTATGTCCATGGAACTCCTAAGATCACTTCCGGTGCTCGATATATTCGAGGCTGAATGAATACCGAATGATATTGGCCGAGCATGGTCGAACCAAATTCGCAAAGGACTGGAGAACCGGGTCGTTTGGGTACTCTAATTTCCTTCGAAATATATATTATTCTTCCGTCTGTATCTGCCTCCTTCCTCGGGACAGGTTGTTGAAGTTCCGACTCCTCGAAGTCAGCGAAGGCTGAATAATCCTTGATACCCTACCGAACAAGATATTATCGGCCTTGATATCTTAGTGGAAAATAGTCAGCAAATTATAGAAGTAGAGGAGACAACGTAGGCTACATACCAGCGTGTGCGATTTGGCACTCGGTATGAAGATAACCCAATGCTAAAAACAACTACGATGACTGCCTATGGTAGCCTCTCTACCGGGTTGGGGCGTAAGAAAGCCAAAATACTCTCCCATAACGGGGGGGTGGAACAAGATATCGAAAGTCTTTCTTGACGTCCGTCAATGTCAAATGAATCAAGTAACGTTCCTATAACCTTGCGACCGGGATGGGCGGATGGAGATTGCTCTATATGTTTATACATATTGAGCTCGCTGTCCACCTCCTGGCCTATGGACGAAGCTTGGACAAATATTTTGAGTATAACATAACGACGGTGACTATAGTTAAAGTAAATAGCTATTTCTTATTAATTATTATCGAAAAGCAGGAGGAATCTCACGTGTGCAAGCCACGCAGTAGAGGTAGATCCGAACCCCATTGCCGGTTACTTGATATCACTCCTTGATGACTTCTCCTATCTCGGTCGGATAATACTGCGAGGCGATATAGTTTGGGAGAATCTCTTCTTCGACTTGTTACGATTCAGGTATTGGAGCGAAGTTTGAGTTGGAGAAATTAGGAGGTTTCCATCTCCGCCCCAGCCTCGGTAAAGATCGCACAAGCGACGAGAGCATGTTCATGTGGCAGTTTGATCAAGGAAGAGATAACCGAATGAACCTACTTTAGTGTAGATTTGAGTGTCTTGAGTGTCTTAACGATGTTTTGGTTGCTAAATGAAGCCAGGGGCAATATAGTAATAGAGAACGCTTTCCGCGTTGCTATTGGCTACCAGCACTTCGACCAGCGCTGGGAGCACCTGACTTCGCGTCACGCGTGTTGGCCTCAGGCGCAAGGGTGATTTGGTCTTGACTCTTGACAGCTCCGCAACCCGGCCATTGTCCCTGCAACCCCGTCGAATTGGCCCTGCAGTGAGCGCGCCAGACATTCTCTCAGTTTATACGTTTATCTCGCCAAATTCGAGCCCTCCCCTCCCGACTGAAGATTACCAATGCGCTTTTGGGAATAACTTACTTCCTAGCTCGGCATGTTCCTTGAGACGACAACCCAGCATTAATTGACCAGTTCTTCCTTTGGTCTCAATTGCCACTGTGGTCGCATAGACCCTGAATGGGAATCGAATCTCCGAATCCTCTCTTTCCTTCCATCCGCACATCTACGAAATCACCAAGCGCAGCCTCCAACATGAAGAATCCCCGGGCATCAAAGCGGAGAAGAGTCTCCGAAGAACCTGTTGAAGACGATGACGGAGATATTGCAATGGAGAGCGATGCTTCTTACTCGGAGCAGTCGTCTCCCGCGGCCGGTGACGACTCCGAAGAAGACGAAGATTACCACGGACCCCGAAAATCAGCATCACGGCGCCGGTCAACTCGAGGGGGAAACAAAAATATACCGGCCGGGTTAGATGAGGATGGCGCACAAGAACCTGAAACCCCCTCAAGAGGGACACGCGCAAGTGGTCGCCAGCGGAAAACTCCAGCAAAGTACGAAGAAGATGCCCCGACTCCATCTTCCACTCGTAGGGCAGCTGCCACACCACGAAGCGCCCGGGCGACAAAGAGCGCGCAGAAGCCGAGACGGCAATCGGTTGACGAGTCCGAGCTGGACGTTGAGATGGAATCTCCACAGCCCACGGCTTCAGTTTCCAGAACCAGGTCTCGACGAAGTACTGCTCGGGGCAGGTCACAGCGCGGCGCAAACAATGAGACCTTGGACAGATCTCAGTCACCGGAATACAATGATGGCCTTGATGATCTCGTTGCCATGCAACTCCAACAGGACCTCCAGAACCAACCGGAGGTGCAAGAAGTCGCTGAGGTCGTTGAGCCTCTTCCTGATTACGTTGAGAAGATGCAGAATCTCTGCAAGGAAGGCTATTACGATGAAATTCGCGTTCTTTCGAAGCTCGTCCTTGAGAAGCTATCCGGCAAGCGGCAAATCCCTCTCAAGGGGCTTGAGCCTGAGTACGACAAGGTCAACCACCTGGTCGAACAGACAGTCACCGTTGGCGAAGGAAATTCCATGCTTCTCCTCGGCTCGCGTGGTTGTGGGAAAACAGCAATGATAGAAACTATTCTTTCTTCCCTTGCAAAGGAGCACAGCAATGAATTCCATGTCGTTCGTCTGAATGGCTTCCTTCACACCGACGACCGCCTTGCTCTTCGCGAGATGTGGCGCCAACTTGGCCGCGAGACGAACACCGAGGATGATACTGCTAAAGTGAGTTCTTATGCCGACACCATGGCGACCCTGTTGGCTCTTCTGTCGCACCCCGAGGAATTGTTTGGAGCTTCAGGGAATGGGAATGCAGTGACGGCTGCCAAATCCATCGTCATCCTCCTGGACGAGTTTGATCTATTCGTCACGCATCCTCGACAAACCTTGCTGTATAATTTGTTCGATATCGCCCAGGCACGAAAGGCGCCCATCGCGGTGATTGGGCTGACTACCAAGGTTGATGTAACCGAGATGCTGGAGAAGAGAGTCAAGAGTCGGTTCAGTCACCGATATGTCTATATTCCGCTTCCTAGAACCTATGATATATTTTCGGATATTTGCAAGGCGAGTCTTGATCTCAATGAGGATGAGGCCCAGCAGATCACAGACCTGCTTTGCTCTGAGAACGCCGTCTTGGATGGCAGTCGTTGGCAAACACTGCTCGAGGGATGGAAGGAATATTTAAAGGTATGGCAGATAAACTCCCAGTTAACAGCCTTTTCAAAAGGCTTGTGCTAACCTTCGGCCTGGCAGGACTTGTGGGAGGACAAAGATTTCCAATTCCACCTCAAGAGGATATACAATCAGACCAAATCTGTGAAGGAATTCCTCACCAGCGCTTTGCTTCCCATCACCGACCTCCACCTAAGTACTTTCGGTGTCGACCAGCCGTCCTTCCAGATCCCAACCCCGAAGAGCTTCAGCTCTCAAGCTCTCTCCTGTCCTGACACGGCCCCACTCCCATTTTCAACCTCCGTATCAGGCTCAGCTAGCTCTTCATCCCTTCCATTAGCCTTGCTAGTAGCCGCGACCCGCCTAGCAGCTCTATTCGACCCTGGAAATGAAGGAGTCCAAGCCCAGAGTCTGGCGCCACTTGCCCTCTCCTTCTCGGCAGCCTATGCAGAGTATGTGCGCCTCCTAACCAGCGCTAAGACGTCCGCCTCCGTGTCCGGCGCGGCAGCTACAGCAGGTCGTGTCTGGGGTCGAGATGTCTCCCGAGAAGCGTGGGAGAAACTGGTCACCTGGGGACTTGTCACTCCCGTTGGCTCAGGAAACGGCACTGCTGAAGGCCAAATGTTCCGCGTGGAGATCAGTTTCGAGGAAGTGATTGATATGGCTGGCTCTGGCGGCTCGCTAGGACAGTGGTGGCGTGATGGATGAGGGATTCTAATATCTCACTCTATATCTATTTGCATCCAACCCATCTCCATCATAAAGGCTTTTCACATGTATTTCCTTTGAACTTGAAAAGTAGAGGCTCGACAAACCTTTCGCTGGATCTGACTTAGCCAAGGGCTCACGTGTAGTATTTGATTGTTTGCATTCTTCAGAGGGCAAGTAGCCCTTGTTTCTACTCTGTAGTCGAAGGCTGATGAAGGGTTATGCGCTCTCATACTTTGACACAACCTATTATGCATTTTTGGTACCTCTGAAACCTGGACTAACAATTTAAAAAGCCTTTGTGGCTTGCAACTTGAAGTTACCTCACATCAGTTGGGTACATTGAACAAAGTCTAGTAGCCTTGGCGACCTCAGGTCAATGTATACATCTGGATCAACTACAATTATGCTGACACTATCCAATAACCGAACCTAGCCGGGTCTATACTTCTCGCCAGAGGACAAAACACACAACAAACTTCCCCTAACATGCCAGTGGATCTCAGCCGGTTTTGACTCATGGCCATCTCATGATGATAAATCACAAAAGCGTGGCAGCCTATTAGACCTCCGTGCTACACCCTCCCCGCATCGCGATTAGGGCAAAGATCCGAGAACCGCTAGGCTCCAAACCTAGATCGTGTCATCTGCTACTGACGATCTTTTCCAATACATGCGAGGGAACCCAATCGTTAGTCCCATGGGACGGGAGTCAGAAATCGATTATTCGAAGCTCGCCCTTGCCTTGATTTCATGCACCTTGCCGTGGCTGTGAGCTAGCTAGCCCAGAGGTCCAGACCCATGTGAAGGCCATGCTTTTCTCCATTGTTCCTCGCGGTTCTGTGGGGTCTATGTACAACTTGAACTTGATGTACATGAATATGTAGGCCTTTTCGTATGGGGTCTGTTGGGGATAACACAGGGTCCGTTCAGATGGATGAGGGCTTGGCTTTGTATGGGAGTACTGGGTTGTTGGTCGTACGATTGGACGATATTGAGAAAGCCAAAAAAAAGATTTACATTTCGAATAATATATCTCCTCGGAAATAAAGTGACAATAAAAAAAGGATGTGGCAAAAAGTTAGTACCAAGTAAAGCCGAGTAGAAATAATCACCGAAGAATATATATTGACAAGGGTACTGAGGAGCCTTTTACATTTCATACAAGACCAGCGAGAGCCTGTAATATGGTACATAATCCAAAAAGGATTCTTTACCTGTATGTATGTTAGGAAGTAATTGCTCCACCGCTCACACTAGATATTGGCTGTGCTCAAGGCACGCGGCAGACATGTGTTGCTCCCTTGCCATGTGTTCAAAGTGATATATCACGGATGTCTATGCACTTCGTTGCTTTATCAATTTCCGTAAACGGGGAAGTGGTGAACCGGGGGCTTGCAGGGCGATCTTTACAGGATGGCGGAATTGAGCATATTACTCTGCATGCAGGACACCGAGAACTAGGATACTATGCAAATACTGTGGGATCATTCATGTAGTTCCTTGAACAACACGGCTTCTCCATCTCCCGAGATCAGTCTTGTATGACTTTGAACCCCAGTGACCCTTTTCCCGTCTTGGCCGTTTTTCATTCCTTACCATCTGGCTCGGACGGGAGCTGCAACCTTGAAGAATCTCGTTTCTTTTACCTTGTTAGTGCAAAGACTGCATTGGGTGTGTGCATATGTTGTGGGGCCCTGCTTCGTCTGCTCTGCATTGTACTGCTAGGAGGCGCCCCCGCTAGAGTGGTAGATGGTACTTTTGGCCACTGCTGCAGACAAAGCGCGACTCCACAGTTCTGCAGGACTTGCATGGCTGATCTCTTCATATCCACAAAACCACGAGTAAAAGAAATCATGCAGAAATCGTGTGATTACTCCATGGCTTCTTCACCATCTGAGGGCTTTCTCGGATGAAGCTGAAGTAGCCGTTGCAAATTCATCTAGGCAGCGGCTGCAGCCTGCGGATCCATCTTCCGGTCCCCGTCCATCATGATCCGGCACCAGCTCGAGGAGTCAAAAACAAAAAAAGGAAAAGGAAAAGCAAAATAGAAATAGGGTAATAATAAGAGGGGACAAGAAAAGAAAAGAAACCCCGTATTAGAGTACCGTACAAGCATAGGAACCAAGGCGTGTGAGCTGCAGCAGCCCGTGAACAACCGCTTTCCTCGTGTCAGGTCCAGCCCTTTGAAAACCAACCGGACCATAATTGGAGGTCCGAGAGACAATGGTCGGGATTGCATTCGGACAGAGCCGTGAAGATACATTAGTAGAGAGCAGGGGAGGGGGGGGGGGGGGCTGGAAGGTAAAGTCGGCGCGGAGGCAAGAATCCTCCCATGATGCACACTTACACACAAAACTTGTACGTGTGCAACATTGTCGATCCCATTATGGGCCATGGTCTGTACAAGACAGGGATTGGGGGAGCACATTACCCTTGATCGGCATAGTGCAGGTTTTCGATGGGGCTTGTGCGGTGGGCGGACGGAATGGGGACAAGATCAAAGAAGACGAAGACTCGTGGCTTGATCGTTTAGGCCATGTAGTATCCTGCAGTGTAGCCCAGGAAATCAGAAAGGCTCTGGCAAAAAGCCAAAACGCTTCAGTGCTTCTGCTGCATCTCCGGACGGCGGCCACCGGCATCGCAAGCTGCCGAAATGGTAACCCCGCTTTCAGTGTTGCAGACGAGGAGGGCTTTCGTTTTCGTTTATGTATTGTCCTCTGCAACTGGGTGTCAGGAAGCAGGTATGGATGACACCCCGGAACCGGGGAGGGTATGTACTGTCGGATATTCCGTGGGAGCAGCGGACGGCAAAGCAGAGCAATAGGGGATCGTCATGCTCCCCGTTAACCCCGGCCAACGGGCTAATCTCTTCCCGCCCAAATGACGGCAGAGAGACAGCAAGGTGGAAGGATGTGGCATGTTGGCTTGAAGAATCCATGGCGATTCGGAGCTGTGTTGGCCATTTGGGATTCCATCCGACTGTGGTTGTGCTGGCCCGATTGAATTAGAGTCTTGGATTGGCTGAGGATGGCCTGTTTAGTTGCGAGACGCGTATCCTAATTTGATTTCGCGGTGACGATCACCATTAACTTGCTGCCCTTCACCCTCTCCGCCGCCATGCAGCATGTACTGGAGTAGGCAAGTCGATCGGAGAGCACTAGGGCCGGCTGGCGCCGCGACCCAAGCTCGAAACGGCGTTGACATCTCTATCAACCTACATACAGACAACCATTGAGGGGGGGGGGGGGGGGGGGGTTGTGGCTGGTTCCAAAGGCGACTTGTTTCATCAGTCATGCGAACAAGGTAGTTTGTCTTCCATGATTGGAAACGCCAAGGAATGGGAGATTTACTTGGCGTCAATACTCTGCAGCTCTGTTCCACGCTTCGTGCAATTGGGGTCGAAGAGGGAAGCGGAGTTATCTTGGTGTTTGAAGTGTAGTAGTATGTACACGGTCGCGGGGTATACAAGGACAGAGTCATCGAACGTATGGTTTCTGAAGATGTAGCAGACCTCTGTCCGGTGGTGGTCCCATCTCACCGATGTATGTAGCCCGAATTGGCGGAGTTGTCGATGGGATATTACTGTACATTTTGGCTAACGGATTCAGCCGACCAAGCGAGGTCGTTAGGTTATCGCCCCCAACAAGGGCCAACCCACTAAACTCGATTTGAGCCACCAGCCTGCATCAACACTGCAGAAACGAAACACCGAATCGACTGGGCGACCCAATGAATGGGGGGGGGGGGCCGACCCAGCGGTACTAAGGTAGCTGCACATAACAAGTGGACATACATACATGGGACCAAAACAAACCCTCATGCACCATGCACTGTAACGTAAAAGGAGATTAAAATGACCTAATGGCCGAGTTCCGACAACCTTTCAGGCCACATGGGTGATAGATCCACTGCAATGCAAGTGATGGAGAGAAATCACGATCATCAACGGGCACCGCTAGCTGCAGAAGCTTTCTGGGTCGCTGCGCCGAGTACAAACCTGTCACTTTTGCCTGTAGATCATCTGCCACGTGGACTTTGTTTTGCCGTGTGGTCCTCTGCCCTGCCGTGTCTGGACGGTGGAGTCTGGACGGAGAGGGATTTACAAATACAGAGGGCCGTCGCTGTATGGCGAACAATCCTCTCAAAACGGCGCATAAAATCAATGGCAATTGCCAAAGGAGATGACACGGTCGCATAGCACTATCACCTCAACCCTAACAAAGAGGGTCGGATAATTTCGCCATATTTAATGTTTTGGATGCCCAGAGCCCGTGTGCAGCTAGCTACAGATACAGAACCCAGAGAAATTTTCCGATGATGGCTGACTCCACCCTGGACAGAGATAAGTGCTGTACAACTATTTAGTAAAGGTAAGTATTCTCCGTATAGTTTGTTGTCGCCAAACCTTGATTGTGCGGGCTGAGCGGACCCCAAAAAATGGACTCAGGAACCGAAGGCAAAAAAATTGCCTTTGTTTTTTTTCCCACTAGCTCTTTTTTTTTGAATAGTTTACCTTTCTTCCCATTCAGCTTAATGGGATTGTCTCACATGGCCCGAAAACGGCCGGTCTTTTTCGGTGGATCCGATGGGAACACGAGCTTCTTAGCGTCTTCCAGAATCCTTCTGGAAGGTTTCTAGTGCGGAAAAGTCGCCACACGCGGACTTCGCCGTATCAACCAGCCAGCCACTGATTCAGGAGTCTTTTTTTTGCTTGCGTTGCATTCTGACGATTTCCAGACTTGTCTTTGAACGGTTCATTCAGAGATCAGAAAAAACCTACCTTAGGTATGTACCAGACTCTTTCAGCGCGGGTTTTTGTTCCGCAGTCTGCCCCGCGAGAAGATGAAGAGTCAATGACGTGATCTATTCTCGTGTACTCGCGGACCTTACCTGCATCGAGTAAGACTGAGTGGATCTCCTTTTTCCTTTCCTGTCTTCCTAGGTCCACGTTACCGACAGATTTGTATGCTTCGTAACACCAGCCCGACGGTTTCCGTTATTACGATAGATTACGGATCGTCCAGACTCTGATCTGCGTACGAAGGACGGAGACGGAGTACGGGATACGGGATACGGGTTACGGGCGGACTTCTGCCACGCCTTTACCAGATCGGGTTTTGCTCGATACTGGGACGGGGTCTTCCCCTTCGGCCGGAGCGTCCAGAGTAGGCGGTGTGGCACTTCACGCGTAGTACAATGCTCCTCCCCGGCTCTGAAAAGCCTCGGGTATTTAGGAGGGCCGAGACTGCACCGTACCGTGTGTCCGAATGCTGAGACGATTGCAGAGCCGTTGGCTTCAGGGGGAGGACCGTGAGCTGGTTTGGTGGTCAACGATTCGAAAGCGGTCGGGACAAATGGATCCATAGAGAGTCATTCTCGGTCCACTCTCACTATCGGAGATAATTTCCAAGATTAAGCCTACGTTTGAGCCAACCATCGAAAATGGCCAAGTCCCTCCACAGTATCATCATCTCTGCAACACCTGAATCATTGAGCGCTGGTCTGACTCAGATACTTAGAAGATGGCCGAATGGAAGCCACATGGCCAGAAAACACGGGATACTAAGTAATCTCCTAACCTCTAGCTCCAAACTCTGCTCTCAAGGTCCGTGGGTTTGGGGCTATTCTGATCTTCCCTCCACGAGTTAGTTTAAGCGATGTAAGGCTCCCGTCCCCCGTTTTCCCACGTGGAAGATGTCCCCACATCGCGCTGCTCTCGACCTGATTGAGCATAGGGCGTTATTCCTGTTTTGCTTAGACTCGTGTCATTCCATGCGATCCTGTTAACCAAATGTATGATCCTGGAGGGGGTTGAGGGTGGAGGTATGGTGTTTCGCGCGTAAATGGAGCAAGACCACTCTTTTCGCGTCATGCTCACCGAATGTTTAATGTTCAATATTCAGTCTACGGCGCACCCTCTAGAACAAACCAAAATAGAAATAGAAATAGAAATAGAAATCCAAGTCCCGAAGGATCAGCCAACGCAAAATACCGAGCCGGATTTGGCAGGCGCCATCGTCGGTAGTTGCGATCTGTCAAAAGTCGGATTTTGACGCCATATTGGGGTTAGTGAAAGATTATCGGAAGGATTCAGACCGGGATGAAATCCAACAGTCGAAGCCACATTCCTGCGAGGGCGAGGGCGAGGGCGGGTGTTGTTCAGATTCCATGATGGACAAGTATGGAACGTGCACGACCTCCTACGAGGTAAGGGAGTGAAGCGGTGACTGGTCGGAGCCGGGATGGGGTTGCCTGTACCACCCTGGGCCAATTCTCCATATCCCTGGATGTAGAATTGACTATGTACGTACGTATATACACTACACACAGTGCAAGTACAGACAGAGTGATCTAGCACTGAACTATATTCAGGGTACACAAGGTTAGAGTTCAGGCGCTTCAAATTCCAGTCGTAGATCCTTCTAGGCATCAGGTACAGTACAGCAGACGAGTGAGCTAGAGCTAGTCTAAGTCAGCCCACAGGGGACGGTGACTTGCCAGCAACGTTTGATTTCAGCCGCTTGCACCTAGACCAGCACAGAGTTCGAGAATGGCGCACTATTGTGTTTTCTTTTTCTGGTTCTGTCATGTCAAGTCCACTAGGTCCCCTGAACCACTCGGGTCGCAGGCGTTGGGTGACCTGCATGAATCCTTCGTCGCGTGGCGGTCAGGGATGTTGGATACATACAATACCAGAGGGGCTCGTTATAATACAATACGCTATACGGGATACCGTAAATAAGGTGTAATTAAGTCCGTACACCCTTGTGATCCTTAGTCAGAGCATTACGCCAAGATATTAATCAATTCTCCAGACGAACGATCGGCGGTCGAGGATCACTGGGCCTTTGACTTTTGGGTCTGATGCCGTTGAACTATCTGACCGCAATTCCCGTCTATGGAGAATTATCCTGAAGTGACCTAGCGGGCCTCAATTTTCGATTGTCCGAGCCCACTTCGTACTTCGAATGGTTAGATTGGCCGCGATAACGGCTAGTCGGGGGAGAGGCGACATGGTCCTATGGCTTCTTTGATGCATACCATTTGGACGCTAATGTCGCTGTATTGTTTTATTATTGACACCAAGGCTGCGATAGTACAATCCATCGCCCCCCACCCCTTCACTCCAACCATGGCACCATTGCTCCCTGGATTATTTTTCCTTTGAGGTAATCAGCAATCACTTGCATTGCATGTTTTAGATTTGGGATTTGACAGCTCTATGCTAAGCAGTGGCTGTCTTGGAATTTGGGGGCCGATCGGAGTCACTCAAGCTGTCACGACAGGGCTGAGCAACACCCGCAACACCCGCCAACCCCCGTCTGCCTCCTGGCCCCCTGTGGCCCCCTGTGCTCCCCCCCAACAACCCCAGAAGCAATCAATCCCCTTTTTGAAGATGTGCATCGTGGATGTTTGTCATTGGGCTCGCACTTTCGAAGGAGCCTTGCCATCGGTTCGCTTTTCGGCATAGTTACGGTCAGATTTCCACGTGGCATTGACTCTGAGATCGAATCGATAGATCGCGAGCAAGGCTGTGATGTATCCAAAGACCGGATCTGCATGGAAGATTCTACCTACGGTAGGAGACTTGATCTCTCAGGATCGACCCTGTAAAGTGTAATCTGCGTAGAGCTGAGGCGGCGTTTGTCCAAGCGCGCTTTATCCATCCAATCCTTGGTCGGCTCGGCTCCTGGCGGATGAACTTGTTCGGGCACAACTTCGCGTGATAGCTCTCTCAACGCCTGGTTGGTTTGTTGCCAGCGTGAGCACAGCCTCGAGAGGGTCTAGCTGACGTGTCTGACAGCTATCCTCTTGAGCCAAATGGTTTCGTGCTGATGGTCGGTGCCATGCGGCATCCCAACCAATGTGGATGTGGAGTACCTGACGTGTAGAGTCGGGGCCAAACAAATATGTGCGAGCCGAGCAGCTCGCCATCGCCCCATCATATCCAGAACGAGGTTAATGATGCGGCTCTAATTAGCAGGGCGCCTGAATGAGGGGCGGGTTCCAAAAGGATGGACATAGGAAATTGGAAATTGGAACAGCGCTGGGATATTTACTGGGGGCGCAAGTGATCGGCGGGCCAGTTATTGGTCGGAACCCTTGCACCTCGTATCCTCTAGCATGATCTGAGTCTGGGGGAAATTTGACAGACCAGTTCATAGCCCCTAGTGTCTGTGCGCAGGTGCATCAATATTCGCCTTGGGATATGTAAGAATCCAGGCACGGGGGAATCACGCGCGAACAAAGAGCTTTCGAGCTGCCCCTGACGCTAGCCAACGGTCTAGGTCGGTACCCGGAATCACAAAACGGTTGGGGCGATGAAACAAACGGCTTGTCCAGGCACGAACCACCCACTAGAAGGAACTAAGAAACCAAGAACCAAGAAATCAAGAACAGAGTGAGAGCAAGGCAGCCAGATGGGACGCAAGGCCGCGCGGGGCAGAAAGAAGCAAAAGGGCCTCAGGCGCACAGGGCGCTAATTACACGTGTGTCCACGTGGACCACATGGCCTATTGGCGATGCCGCCTGGAAAGGCTGTGGAAAGGCTGCTGGAAGGATTTGGACTCAGCCACTTCCACTTAGTTTCGAGCCCCATCCCGAAACACGAAACACTGGTGGCTCAAGCTGGGGACAAAGAACAAGTGGAGCCTCTTCTTTCCCCTCCCCTACCGATCGGACTTGTTTGCGAAAGACTTATGTTCCGTGAAACATGTGACGCCTCAGCACGGCATCGCCGCCGGGAACCGGCAGTTTCTGCCTGTGGACAATTCCCGTGTGAATCATCACGGAAAATAATCGGAGGATACAAAACGATTGTAGGTGGGGGCAAGTCAGGAGATCGGATCGAGAGAATCTTAGGAACCTTCCAAGGTTACTAACTGGTTGCCACCACTTCTCCCCGGTAAGGTTCCCTAAGTATCAAATTCGAATGGTGGCAGGAGGGGAGAAGGGGGGGGGGGGGGACTTCCCACGTGGGTTTCAAGCTTTGGTTGATGATGATGGCACCATATCCCGATCGGGGTCTGGGGCCGAAAAACGAGGTGGAAAGGTGGATGAATGGGTGGAGGAGGGGGCCGGGGATGGACGAGGAGAGAGGCAGAGTCCGGAGTAAGTGGAGAAGGGAGGAGATGTGAGGTCGGAAGAAAGGCCAATAATAGAGCAGAAGGCCTGAAGATTCGGATCAGCCAGTTTGCTCAGGTCGAATCTGCCAGTGAGATGATAGGGGACACTTGCTGCATTTGGCCAAGTTCAGCCCTCCAAGCCAGCATGCCAGTTAGGGGGGTTTTTCCGAGCGATCAAGACATACCATAATACGTACTTTGTACTGTGTACTGTGTGTACAGTAGTACTGGGTACTACCGTATTTCTGTATTACACATACAGTGGATCGGATCTGTTCGGCCTCGTTTCCCTGGGTCGGCCAGGCTTGGAACAAGAAGTGAAATAGTCATTGACTGGTGCCACCTTTGGTATTTTTTATTTTTTATTTATTCTTTTTATTTCATTACTGAGTGGAGGGCTAGTGATCTCCATCTCCATCTCCGCCTATTTGGAATTGTCCGATAAGGAGGAGCCTCCCTGAGGTCCCTGGTCCCGCGCGACCATCACTAACTAGTGAACAATTAATTGTATTATGACCCTAGGTGGACTACTTACAAGACTGGCATGATCGGAGGTATGCCAAATGCCGAGCATGCAGCACCAGCCATGTGTAAAAGAACAGCCACGCAGTACAAGAATAATCCCCCTTCCTTTCGCTAGTAAGACAACAGCAGCTAGCCGTAGCGTAATACAAAGACCCCTGCACGAAACAAGGAACCCACCGATCTTCACCATGAGGCAATCCCTTCCCTTGGCCCACGTTGCGACGATGCAGCACACCAAACTCTTTCCGGCCGAGCTCACGCGTGGGCTGTGGGTCATGAATGACAGGCCGAATGGCTGTGATTCTTCACAAGGGGGGGATATTCAAAGAGGAGAGAGGGGAGAGAGAGCATATCACAATGGTTTTTTTTTTCTCTTTTTCTTTTTCTCTTTTTCTTTTTCCATTTTCTGTTTTTTTTTTTTTTTTTTCTTTCCCTTTAGCTTCCCTTGTCTTGACTTCCCCTAGGCCCGTTTCAACCCCCCCTCTTTTTCTCCATCCTTCTCTTTCCCCCCCCCCTTCCCTCTTATATTATTTGAGGAAGAAAGGGAAAAAAAATTGGAAACTTATAGTGTATATTTCACAATCCCCCCCAACCACCCCCTTCCTTACACATTGTCCCCCCTCCTTCACTCCCGACTGTAAAGGAGTCCCACCCTAATCTTCCTCTTTTTTTGGGGGGTTTTTTATTTTATTATTTTTTTTATCCTATTTCCATTTCCGTTTCTTTTTTTTTTTTATTACTTCCCCTTTTGATGAACAGATCATTGGTATCATCAGGGCTTGTTTGACCTACCCACTTTTCACACTCTTCCCGAAGTCTGGTTCACCCAAAGGCAGCAAAACCATTCAATGCCAACCCTACCCTCCGTGAACCACTACCGAGAAGAATCTCTTCCTCTTTCAGTCTCTTCCCTTCCTCCACGAGCTACTTCTGCCTCTGCCTCTGCTCCTGTTCCTCCATTCACCAACCCCCCAACGACTGATCCATCCTATATACCTTCCACCTTCACGGGATCAGTCGTCGGTTCGATCTCTCGCCGCAACCGCCGTTCGTTTGCCGCCTTAGCACAAAGGACCTCCAGCGCTTTCGCCAGTCTCTCGACCATCGGCACTCCTACCACCACTCTACGCTCCTCGGCCTCCAACAGTAGTCTTTCAAAAAAGACCAGGCCTGCGAGCACTACCCCCTTGACCCCACCATTCTCCGACGAGGATCCCTACGACCAATTGTCGGGCCTTTCGCGCTCTGGTTCTCCGGAACCTCAGACCATTCAGAAACGACGCCTAACTCTTCAGCGCGTTCCGACTCCTCCCCACGAATCCCGCTCAGCGCATCCGGGCACAGCGCCAACCGCGCCTCCTAAAATGCATCAGACTTCTTCGCGCCTGCTGCGAATGACCGAGGATGAACGGCCCTTTACCAAGGTAGGTTGAACACAAAGGACGTGACGGGATGGAAACAAGTCAATTGGAGGCTTACACTAGTTTGTGTCTTTTTCTTTTTAGGATTTCATGGACCTGTTCTCCACCTTAATGGTGAGCTTGAAGTTGGACTCCCACCGGGTCCGCTTCACGAGATATGACCACACCTTCACCTCGGAAGAGGCGATCAACAACTTGGGATCGCTCAAGTTTTCCCAATCCAACCGCATGCCCGATCCCAAGGACCCCTCGCGCATTGTCACCACCACCACAACCACCACTTTTTCCATGGCCAAGGAAATGGCGCGTTCCGTCTGCCAGCGATTTGTGGACGCCCGCTTCATCGAATCGGTTGATGGCAAGGCGTTACCGATTTTTCCGCTCAAGGGCGCCCTCTTTCAGCTTACCCCGAAGGGAATCAACATCCTGCAGCGCTTCTGCCAGCGGAACGGTATCACCGCACGTCACGTGATGGACGTGTTGGAGTCGCCCCGCAACACCATGCAATTGGTGAATCTGGAGCGCGACATCGACTCCGATAAGTTATCACACGACCGAGCCACCGTTGAAGTAATCTTCCGTCGTTTTGCCGGTCAAGATGGACCCAACATCAAGAGCAGCATCTCGACATCAGACTCCGATTCCTTGAGCGACTATTCTAATGGTATTGTGGGTGTGAAGATGGCTCGGGAGCGAAAATTGCAGGATGGAAAGAACTACGCCAACACTTTTACCGGAAAGGGTGCGGTGGACTGGTTGATGGATTGCTCGACGACAATCGAGCGCCGGGAGACCTGCTTGATTGCGGAGCTATTCCTCAAGTACGGTATGATCACAATGATTCAGGACGACAAGTCCTTCCCGGACTCAGATGTCGTCTTCCAACCGTCAAAATACGCCATCTACTGCATTACCGAACGGGGACAGCGCGTTTGCGGATGGATTGCCCGTGAAAAGTCCCAGAACAGCACCACCACCACCACCTACGACAACCGTGGTATGCCCCGCGATTCCAACAACGCTCGTCTGACCCACATCCTGGGAGACCCCGCTCTTCGACTTCTTTTCCGCGAGTTTTTGCGTTACTCCCTGTGCGAGGAGAACTTGTCCTTCTACCT
This sequence comes from Penicillium sp. G339, assembly GCA_027569595.1. Classification (NCBI taxonomy): domain Eukaryota; kingdom Fungi; phylum Ascomycota; class Eurotiomycetes; order Eurotiales; family Aspergillaceae; genus Penicillium; species Penicillium sp. G339. Next base: position 807,853 of record JAPDFJ010000010.1, read on the forward strand.
CGATGTGTCAGAATTCACTGCCAACTATCACAAGGCCGAGAAAGCCGGTGCTTTCACCAAGGTTGACTCGGTCCGGGAAACCCTGGCAGCTGCCTATGGTACGTCAATATCTAATTTCCTTTTTCTACCCTCTCGCCAATCTTGGGCAATGGTTTCTAACATCTGATAGGCCTGTACAACGCGTTCTTGGCACCCGGATCTCCCTGTGAATTAAACATCGATCACGCCCTGCGCAACAGTCTGGCCAGCCGCATGACCAAGGCCGTGGGTGATGACGAGTCGATGTTCAAGAGTCTGCAAGAGGTGGTGCACTTGTTCGAGCTTGCCCAGACCTCAGTGTTCAAGCTGATGTCGAGTGTATGTCTTCACTCTCAAATTCCGATTGTCGTAAAAATTGTATTTGATGCTAACTTTGATTTCCAGGACTCCGTTCCCAAATTCCTCCGCGACCCCAAATACTCGGTGGTCCTTCAAGAACACGATGTGGACATCTTCGGCGGGTCGCGCTCGTACTCACCGACCCCTGCTGTTCCGGAACGAAGCATGAGCCGCTCTGCGCGCTCATGACAATCACCGCGAGCCAGCGTCGACGTTTCCTGCAACACAGCAAACAAAGACCGGCCTTATCGTGATTCAAACCCTTTCAACACCCCTGTCAGCTTTTAAACAACCAAGCTTCAACGCCTCTGCAGTCTCAGATCAGGGTTCCGCGGTTGTCATCTCGGCCAATACGAGTCCTATCCGCTCCCGGTACCTGTGCGACTGCAACGCGGGAATCACACCCGCGACAGGGGTTATGTGTGTCCGTGTGTCTTGAATCTGCAAAAAGAAAGTAAAGGGGTGACTCTTTACACTTTTCTGGGCATGATTTCACCCAATCTCCCCCATGATCGTTTCCGAACCACGAAAAAATCCCTTTTCTGCTTCACATGGCATGCAGCCTGGATCCACGGCACCGGACTTACCCCCCGGGTGAAAGTTCGATACCGATACCTGATTCCGGGCTGCCCTTTTCTCATCCCTTGTTTTTTTAATTTCCCTCGCCACGAGATTCTCCTTTTGTCCTCCCTTTCGATGAAAGACGTTACGATCGATGCCTCATGTTATAGAGAAGGCGGGATTTTTGGGACCACTTGTAATATTCGGATGACGTTTTTTCTTCCCTCCTCACTTTCCCTGCATCTCAGACACGATATCCAGAATCCTCTCATCCCCTTCGACGATGGCTTGACCAGCCGCGGGTCGGAGAACCAAAGACACTGAAAAAAAAAGAAGAAAAAGAAAAAAAAATCCCAACACCAAAAGACCGGTGGTTGACTCGTCCATGCCTTCAATTGTTTTGAGCATCAGGCACGGCGTTTTCTCTGCATGTTTCTGTTTTTCTCCATCTCCTATTCTCATTCATACTCTTATCGTCTTCATTACATTTTCTTTGCATGATCTTCGAGCATTTCATTTCATCCCTTTGAATGAGTTCTGCTTTCCCCTGTGTGGCACTGCATCTTTTCTTCTGAGCACAGCGTGTGAGTTCTGGTTCTTCTTATGTATGTCATATTATCTCGGTTCCTACGGGAATTGCAATGGACATGACGATTCTATAAACACCTTCCTGCTGTGAACTTGTAAACCTCTGGCTTTCGGGCTCAGGAGAATATACCATACGTAACTTTCAGACAAGTGGTATCCACTTCGTAGACTGTGTTGGTAGGCTGCTGCGCTCTAGGTGGTAATCTATACTTCACTACACCAAGGTCCATAACCACCGCGCAGTAGACCACATGCATACCATATGTTACTGAGTAGACTGAGTCAGCAACCTAATCCCAGCTTATTTCACCAACAAGGAGTCTGTCTCTCAGAAACTTGAAGACCGATTTTATTGATACCCTAATTCTATGCTCTACTCCTATGAAACAAGCAAGATAGGAAGATAAATCATCACCCAGTCTCTGGACCAGAACGAGAAAGATATTGTATAAGACAGTTTTATTACACACCGAGGACAACGCCAAAGACCGCGCACCCTATTGTCATATGTCATCAGATTCCACATTGGAGATGGGAAAAGAACGAGGAATCGAGGAGAAAAAAAAAACGATGAATGAAGAGTCAAAAAGAAGAGAGATGCAAGTGGTACGAGGATTTATTTCGTTCCCCAACCGCGAAGCTTCATGCCCTCCTCAATAGCCGTCCAAATACCCTCCACAACCTCACGATCCCTCCAGCGTCCAGCACCCTGAACTCCACCCTTTTCATCCCACCGCTCCACAGAGAAACTGTTCACTCCACGACCCCACCCCTTCACAGACGGAGGTATTTCCTCACCTCGCCAGCCAACATAGATACCCGTTGCATGCTTGAAGAGTTCCGGCGGCGAAGACCACTTATAAGACTTAAATTGCCACGTTTGGCCAGTCGTGAAGACAGCCACCAGGCGCGACCAGTACTCAGGCTTGAAGTTTGTCGTACCATCAACGAGAATGAACTTAGTTGGTTTGAGACCGCGGCTGCCACTTTGCGAGCCAATCGAGCCGGCGGAGGGATTGGAGGGATCAGACTTGATCCGCAGCGGCCGCTTGATCTCCATGAAATTGGCGTCGGTTGACATGCTCAAGGTTGGGTGATCGGGCGGCACGAAGATACCCTCGCCCAGGAAGGATTTGATATTCGACATGCGGATGAGAGAGGAAGCGGAGGGGGAGAGAAGGATGATAGGATCAGGACGGGAGCTTGACTTGCGTGATGGTGCTGAGAGTCCCGCGGACGGTGCCGGCACCATTGCGGAGCTCTTGCTGCCAGGCTTTGCGCCTTGTTGGCCGGGCCGGTTACGGTTTCGGTCGAGGAAGAGTTCGGCGCTTTTGCGGACGTGCGAGAAGTCCTGTTAGTGTTCACATTTCGCGTTAGTGTTTGCGCATGGATATACGGGTCATGTTCGGCTTTTGCGACTTACGGTTGGTTTGATTCCTCGTAGCACGGTGTTTCGATCTCCGGTCTTTCTTTCGCCATTGTAGATCTCCTGCAACCGAGGGTCGATTGGCTTCTGCGCGCGGCTTCCGTGGGCTCCTGTTGTCACAGCGCCGGCAGGGCCACTGGGCACCGATGAGATACCCCCAGTTGCGCCAGAGGCAATACCTGCCGCAGCATCCGACTGAGCCGCACCTGCAGCTGCAGCGGCGGCTTCGGCAGCAGCGGCAGCGCCCTCCAAAGGTTTGATATATTCGCTATCAGAGGCTCCTTCCAACCAAGTGATGAGATCCAGTCGCTCGACGAAAACGAGAATTTGGACCTGTGCATCATCCCCCTCCTTCTGCTTGAGTGCCTCGTTCAGTTCCTGCGCGGAGGCGATGTACTCGGGAATGGCGACATCTTTCTTCTGCCACGCAAAAAAGATGCTGCGCAGGTCGACGGCAGAGCTGGTCGATGCGGAAACGAATCGCGTCGGTGTCGAAAGGGCAATTGCTTGCGGAGCCGGCTGCGAGAAGAAGAGGTGTGTCGCTTGGGCCAGGTCCTCTGTAGCGTGTTCGTTGGAGAGCTCCGACGAGGTAGTCGGGGTTGGGAGGCTGCCGGAGGAGATGGCGCGTCGGAGTGAGAGAAGAGGGTCCTGCAGAGCAGGATCGACCGCGGCCATGGTTGATATCGAGGGTCCGGCGACCCTGGGAGAGACTGCAATTGGGTTGATGGAGATGGGGGGATTGCGCTTGGAAGTTGTTCGTTGCGGCGGACTCGAGGCGAAGCCCCGGCTTTCACGTGACCTAGTAGTGACTGGTATAGATCGGAGTTTACCAGTAGAAGGCATTCACTCGATTTCAAATTTTATTTACTCAAAGCATGGTTTGATTTGATTGCGCTGATGAAGCTTTCCTACTATCCATTGACTTCTACACCTGGCATGAACTCAGAGACACCATCTCCACTCAAGACATGTCGCAGGGCTGATGTACCGCCAAATCCAACCCCATGCCCCAAGCAATGCGGTAATTCCGGTGAATAAAATAAGAGCACCATACTCAGTCCCAAATCCAGTCCCAGGATCTAGAACATTCGAATCACCGATTGAGCCTTGCCGAATCAATACGGAACTGAGTGGTCCACTGATGACATTTCCAATCCCTCGTCCACCGGCAAGGAGACCAAACACCAACCCCGTTTCCATTGAAGACGAAGAGTCACTTTGAATTTTTGTGATGACGCCCGACCACGTAGAACTGAACCCACCAGCAAAAAAGCCATAGAAGATCGAAAAGACGGTAAGTAGAGCTAAAGCGGTCGGGGAGGTTCCCTCGTCCGGAGATGCTGCCATTCCCCAGAAGAGGAATACAGACAATGCCGATCCTAATGATGAAAGTAATAGAATATTTGTGACAGCGAAGCGGTCGCAGAGCACCCCTAGTGTAATACCACCGAAAACAGAGGTCGCGTTGAAGAGTGAAACGAGCATTGTACCCATTGTCGCGGGCAAACCGACTGTGCTCGTTGAGTAGGATGGAAGATAGGTTGTTGGTAAGAAGTAGCCAAAGCTCTGGAAGATATTACCGGCTTGAAGCATCCAGAATGTTCCCAGTTTGAGAAAGCCGAGGTCGAGACGACGAGCTGATGCGGAGGGCGACACTGGAATTCGAGGTTTCATAAATGGCAGTGATAGAAGGGTGGAGATCAACTGTGTTTCTGGGTCAATATCTTGGGAAGATATCATTGGAGAAATTCAGTAAAGCAAGAGAGATGTAATACCGTGATGACTGTCCAGGCCCTCAATGTTGTACTCGAACCGAACCGAACCAAGCAGGTAGCTGCAATGAAAGGCAAGGCCACGCCAGTGACACTTTTCGCGGCCCACATAGTTCCCAGTGCAAGGCCTTTTCTTCCTACAAACCACTGGTCCAAGTATAGAGACGACGGGCTAAAGAGTAAACCATTGCCGATGGCACACATCACACCCTGGGTCGCGATCAGGTGCCATACTTTCTCCGAGAAGGATGAAAGCAGAGACCCAATGACCGTGATGATCAACCCTGCTGGGGCACAGTAGGGCTGAAGTCGGGGGTATCGAGTCAATAAGGTGAAAGTGATAGGCGACAGAAGATAAAGCAAGCCCTAGAGAATGCATCAGACTGAGTCCCATCCCATGGAGACAGATATCGGCCTTGATAAATTCATACAGTCGAGGTGGTGCCCACGGTGGCCAAGTCGCTCCTGTTACCCTTGAGGATATCATGCGTAGAGTAGTATTCTTGAAAGACTCCAAATACCGAGGAGAATCCTAGAACCCGCGAATTAGTGATTAGCAGTCTCGCGGCTGGTTGCATCGCACACCCCAGACTGGTAGCTGGATCAAACAGCAAGACGCGAGCATCAGCCAGGCTGCCCTTCCACCGTCTGCTGGAGGCAAAGTGGGCTGTTCGATCTCGGAGGTCGAATCATCTCCGGATTGGCGGGATCGGATCTCATCCAGGGCGAAAGACTCTCGGTCGGAAGTATCCATGGTGGAATACCCATTGAGACAATTGGGAGGTAGTGAAGAAAGTAAGTGTACCAGAAAAGAAAGAAGAGAATAGATACATGTTGGAATGCCTACGTCTACTCAGGCTGGTACTTGGTGATCCTTGACTCATCGAGCAGTTGGCCTATGACAAGGCGACGGACTTCGTGCCGACGTGAGAACGGGGCGCTAGAATACCGGGGGCTTTGTCTAGATGTGTATACGTGTAATTCCAATTGATGGCTCGAACGACTCTTTCATGCGTGAATTTATTATTGAGGTTTGTTGTAATTGAGGTCAATGTTAACCTCCAACACCGGCCCGGCCTATCTAGAGACAGTCTCTTCTTTTAGTGACCGTTTCAACTACTTCAACTTCAACACTTCAAGGGTTTCATCACACACCGCCCCGCGATTATTGTCTTTATTGTCTTAGACAACATTGGCCATGATTCAAACTGAAGCTTCGTCTAGAGCCAAATCCACAGGATTCCATGGGCTTTGCTTGCTTGTGAACTGAATGAAATATCTACAATCGATCTTAAGTCCCCCGCACCCACCTAGGGCAGGGTAGATTTGAAATTGAGGTGCACACTTCTTACTTACTTCTTACCTATTATGCGCTATTTTGTATGCTGATTTATACTTATTATATACGTACACTTATTATATACCGAACGAGAAGTGGTAGGCGGCCTGGTCGTACCTCGAAACGTCAAACCTCAAAACCTCAGGAAGTGGGAAGTGTCTATGATGGAAGCATACGAAGGACCCCAGCCCGGTTGCTATGGCCAAAGGGCCATTTGGGTTTTGTGGGAGATATCAATTCATCAATTCATCGGAGACCAATCTGGTCTTGATTGCGACGTCTGGTCTGTATGTATGAAGGCATGATTGATCAGGACAGCCTACGAGCATTGTTAGTAGTTACTGCGTGTTTTCGGTACCATGTGCGGCTGCCCTGTGGAGTGATGGAAGGGAATGGTTTTCGATTTATGACCTTTTGCTTTAAGCTTGAATAAAGCTTCCTAGCTACAGGCTGGGCAAAATCAATGTTATCTTTCGATGTGAGTTTGTAGTTGTGTTAGTAAGAACAGTAGTCAACGTTTGCCACCGGCATGAATGCCGTGGTGGGGTCTCGCTATGACTCGATCAATGGGCGATCGCGGACTCGAGTACTCGTCTCTGGAACAATAATAGTACTTATCGCTGGCTTAACGCATTCCTACTCGGTCTCACTGCTGGAATTCCTATGTATAGCTGGGTGATATTCCACCATGGCTCCACGGTCTGCGGCAATGACACTGCGCGAATCATTCGGCGACAGGAAGATTCCCGACATCTCGCGCAAGATCACCGCCTGTGTATCCTGTCGCAAGTTGAAAGTCAGACCACCGAGCCGGAAAATTCAAGAATAAAACTAACGATAATAAATAGATAAAATGCCATATGAACAATGATAGGCCGCCATGTACTCGCTGTAGTGCTCGCGGCTCTAAATGCACGGTGAACAAGAGCCTCCAAACGCTTCTGGAGGGCGATGCTTCGTATGTATTGAGCTGATCATCCAACCTCCTAGTAAATGAATTGTTTATCTAACAGCTTGAGTAGTTGGAAAGAGCAAATGGAAGAAAGACTGGCCAGACTGGAAGCACACATAGTCAATGCTGGAGTCGAGCAACCCAACCTCTCAAAACAAATGTTGTCATCGCAGGCTCCTCATCACGCCGCTGCTGGGCAAGATCTGACTCGTGAGGATTTGATCAGCAGCTCCATAGAGTCATCTCAGATCGTCACGTTAAATCTTTCCTGCAGCCTAGGTGCATTTCCAGCTTCTTCAATGATCAACTTTACGTTATCGAACCCAAGAGATACATTAAGACGGGGCTCGGATCTTATATCTCGTCGATTGATACCCACAGACGCGGCCGAAAGCCTCTTCGCCTTTTACAAACAACATATGGATTCCTTTGCCTATAACATTCTCATCGACACTGATTCCCTGACCCCCATATGTGAGAGATCACCACTACTAACAGTTGCGATCTGCACAGTCGCAGCGTTCTGCTCCGGTTCGCCCCACTATCGAGTTCTCTTCGATCATTTGAAAAGTGAAGTATCTGGCAAAGTGTTTTCCAATAATCACGAATTCGATGACGTGCGAGCTCTGTGCATTGGAGCTCTATGGCTCAACGAGGTATCTACGGCCTTGAATTCCCTTGGTAAGCGTAAACCCGCAAACATTTCATAAATTCCACCTAACAATAACTTGCAGCTGTACGAATTGCAACTGAGCTGAACCTCCATCGGTGCATAACCAAAATGCCACACAAGAAACGTGCTTGTTATGACCGTACACGATTATATTTTCTCGTTTACTTATGTGATCACCACTGTTCCCTCAGCCATGGTAAACCGCCCTTGACACGAGACTTCCACTCTCTGAAAAGTCCACGGGACTTCCTCAGAACGGAGTTCTCATCTCCATCCGACCTCAAATTGATCAGTCAAGTTGAGTTGTGGTCAATCAGCAATCGCGTATTTGACATGTTTGGCGCGGACGTCGATAATTGCGTTGCCAGTCAGAGATTAACGGAAATCCCTCTTTTGAGCAATGCATATGAGCAATGGTATCGAGATTGGCTCAGTATTTTGACATTTGTCGAAAGTGTTGAGCCGTTCACACGTCGTGTTTTCGACCTTTATTATTACTCCGCAAGGTTATATCTTTTCTCTCATATTTTCCGTGGCCAGGCACCCGAAGAGAGGGATTTCGCATTCCCAGGCCAAGCGTTGAATGATTCAGAAGATTGTGCAGATGCTGCGTTGAAAAGTGCGCTTTCGATCGTTTGCCTTATCACCAACGAGGCTGGATTGCAAAGTTTACCCTACTACATTGGAACGGTGACTGCATTTGCTTGCGTTTGTCTCATAAAAGCATCAAGTCAAAGCAAGTTAATTACCTGTGATATCGATGGAGGGGATGTTTCTGGACATTTACGTCAACTTGTGCAGGTTCTTCATTCTTCCGCTACTGAAGATAGTTCCAGTCATCCATTACGGGGCATTGCAGAAAGCCTGGAAGGAATCTTGACAGGCGAAACCGCATTCAATGGTAACGCATCGCTGAATGGGGTTTTTGGATTTGATTTTGCTCTTGAAGGGCTCGATATGCTCTCGAGTGATTTTGAACAAACGGCATCAGGTTCTTTATTTAGCATCGAGTAGCTGAATTTACGTAGCCGAAGTTATGATACCTTAGTGATTTCTAGATGAGATTCGATATACTCTTGGACAAATCATGTTATTTACGGGTGCCTATTAACTGAAAGAGATTTCAACCTGCCTACCAAACCTTCTGTCCATCCTCAACTTTACTGCACCGCATTGAAGTACTCCATCACTAAACGACAGAATAATTAAGAACAAGATCAAAGATATCAAAGTTCCTCCATCTATTCGACTCGGAAAAGGCATCAGGCTGAATACGAGTCGATTTCAGCAGCGGAACTTGCTGTTCCGACAAACCACCATGCGAACGAAGCCGCTGTTTGCCTAGTTGCAACAGATCATGCTCATCACGCCGACTCCCCACAGCAAAATCCTTCTTTGAAATGACTACCAAATCCCCTTCACGATCCCGCGGCATCTCAAATAAAGAAGCAGCCTCGTCACCTGTTAGGACAACCTCGACCTCGGACAACTTGCAACACTCGGCGACGATTTCTTCAACAGCAGAGGTATCCGCAAGATGGACTCGGACAAATCCACCCAATGCACCGTGATGTTTCACAAAGGGGTCAGAAATCGGGCAAATAACCCTAGCGCCACTATCAGGCCAGCGGGAATTCAAAAAGTCTTCAAGGAAAAGCACGTTAGGACTCCCGTCCCGGCTGGATTTATCGCTCATCCCATGATCCCCCGTTACAGCCACGATGGCACCCAAGTTAACGAATTCGCCGAGCCGGGTATCGATGGCCTGCATGAATTTGTTCGATTCAGGCGAGTGAGGGGCATATTTGTGTTGGATATAATCAGATAGCGTAAGGTATAATAAATCCGCCCGATCTTCTTGCAATAGCTTCACCCCCGCGTCGAGGACGAATAGTGACAGTTCGCCCGAGTACTGTGCCGGCGTCGACAGTCCCAACCACTTCTCAACGTCCTGGATTCCGTGTTCAGCCTCGGTACATTCGTTTGCGCACTGTGCTGAGAAACATATCGAGCCCTTGGATGGGGATAAGCCATGGTTGATGATCCGTCTTAATTTATCTTTTGCGGTAATCGCAGCAACACGCACGCCTGCATCGGCCATCTTCGCTAGGATCGTTGTTCCGTGCATGGTTGAGTCGTCGACGACCATATGTTCCTGTCCGGTTTCTTGGTCGAGATAGTAGTTCCCCGACACGCCGTGGAAGCTGGTAGGTGCACCAGTTATGATTGAAAGGTTGTTTGGATTTGTCAATGATGGCATTGCACAGTTTGCCGTGGCGTGGAAACCGCTTTTCAGGAATGAGGCCATATTTGGTAAGATTCCGTCATCAATTCCGGCTTCAAGATATTCTGGGTCGAAGCCGTCGATGCAGACGACTACCGTTGGGCGTTGTGGGGGGTGGTAGATTCGTCCATGGAGTTGGATAGATGGGACCTGGGAAGAAGGCATTGGGGCTGCAGTGAAGGAATCTTTAGTTGATAGATTATTTGCTTGATCTGGCTAGAAATGATATGTCTGTGCGGATGGAGGGACTGTCGTTGTCCATTTTATACATCTCCTACGCGGGTTGGATGCCGCAACGGCATGAAAGCCGCCCCCCCACCAGATGCCCAAGTGGGTTTTTGCCATCGAACATATGTGATTCATAACAAAATGGGACGACTACGGCCTTGTCGGGGGGGGGGGGGGGGGGGGGGGGGGGGGGGGGGGGGGGGGGGGGGGGGGGGGGGGGGGGGGGGGGGGGGGGGGGGGGGGGGGGGGGGGGGGGGGGGGGGGGGGGGGGGGGGGGGGGGGGGGGGGG